>CAJVGC010000589.1:4305354-4327642 GCA_910822075.1 Senecio squalidus
TTTGATTACGGATGATAGAATCAGTGTCATCCATTCGCTTGATCGTGGTTTGCATAAACTGATTATTAGTTGTCATGAGTTGTTTCATCAGTTCATGCAAGTCATCCTTTGGTGGAAACGGCGCCTTAGGAGCTTCTTTAGCATAGAACCCAGGTGGTCCTTGCCGATATGGTTTCTGCCCATTTGGATTTCCCTGATTGTTGTTGTAAGGCTTGCGATAACCATTGTTGTCTCCTCCTTGGCGATAGTTGTTGTTATTTCTGTCTCCTCCTTGGTAATCTCCATACATTACCTCTTCAGTAACTTCTTCCTCATCTTTCCTAGGGCAATCTTTGGCTAGATGGTATCCGTTGCAAATTTCGCAACCAACTTGAATAGCGTGAACTTTCTCGTTGACTCGCTTGATGTCTCTTCCCATAGCATCCAGTTTGTTAGTTATAGCAGCGAGACCGTCGCTGTTATCAGCCATTTGCCTTCGTCCCTTACCACCGTCTTCCCATAGTTTGGAGTGTTTAGCAGATTTTTCAATAGCACTCCAAGCATCAGCCGGGATTTTCCGTGGAATTTTTCCTTCAGAGTCTAACTCGTTACGAGTTTGACGATCAACCCCCTTGTAAAATGTCTTGATGACTTGCTGAGTGTTGAGATCATGCTGGGGGCATTTGTGTAACATGTCTTTGTAACGCTCCCATGCTTGATAAAGTGACTCTCCAATATCCTGTGTGAAGTTCCTGATGTCATCAATCATCTTAGAGGTTTTTGAAGGGGGACAGTAGTTCTTCAAAAACTTGGCCCTCAGATCGGCCCAAGTAGTGATGGAATTAGCTGGTTCGTTCCCAATCCACCGTTTTGCGTTTCCCTTGAGTGTCATCGGAAACACCCGTAACATGACAGCCTCCTTTGTCACACCAGGAATAGTGTAAGCATCAGCAATCTCGATGACCTTTTCCACATGAACATTAGCATCTTCGTTCTCATCTCCATTAAAAGGGTTTTCTCGAAGTTCTTTGAGAAACTGACCCTTAAGCTGGAAATCTGCTCCTCGAGTGATAGCAGGGTTGGGAATGTCTGTTGCAACATTCGGGGTAAGAGCATAGTACTCCTCCAAAGTGATCTCATTGATGTTGACTGCCATTTCGTGCTCTGATTCTTCAGTTGAATCGGAATCTGATACGGTGGCTGGTGAATTAGGGAGTGGTTTCTCTTCCTCCTGATCAGAAAATTGGTTGTATTCCTCGTCAGAAGATGGCATAAAATCAGAAGCGAAACTCTCGTTTTGGCGAATCTTAAAACTGGTGAGTGGTTGAGCTTTTGGGGAAAACAATCTGCGTCGAATTCTAAAAGCTTTCTCCGGATCTTCGAAAGGCTCTACAAGATTTGGATTTGAACTCCGGGTCATGCAAAACCTAATAGAACAGAAGAAAATATGTCAGTAGCCCGTGATAACTGAAAATTAAACAAAACGGAAAATTAAAATTACAATAAAACGAAAAATAAACAGCAGCGACAAATCAGCCGGCGGCTGGCTAAATTCAGCCGGCGGCTGGAAATCAGCCGACGGCTGTTTATATTCAGCCGGCGGTTAAAAAGTGTTGTGTGCAGATTTTCCTGAAAAATTGTAACTTCAAAAATCCGATTAGTCCAATTAACAATTATCACGTAATACAAAAAGAATGCAACTTCCAGAAAGATAAATCTTTCCAAAAGGATCGAATAATTACAAATTCAAAATTACGAATAAAAATAGCAACCGTTCCCCGGCAGCGGCGCCAAAAACTTGATGTGTATTTTATAACATAAAATTATTTAAAGTTTAGAAAAGGATTATACCAATGTATATTAACACACAATACAGGCAGTGTACCTGATCGTACGTAAATATAGAATCAGTAAGTCCGGATCGAACTCAGGGAACGTGTATTTATATCCGTTATCTCAAATTATATAATTAAACTAATTAAAGCAATTAAATATGGGGGACGTTTTAGTTCTGAGAGAACATAATGCAGAAAACAAATAACTAAATTAAATAACAATTTAATTAACTAAATGGATTGCGGATGAAAAACTGTTTCGAAAAGTCTTTGAGAATTAATCAGATTTAAAAGCAACGATTACTTGGAATTACGTTTCACCTGGATTATGATTAACAAGAATATGTTTGATTGATTTAACTGTGATTCCTATGATAACTAGATTTCCCGCTAGAGTTATCTAATCCTACAATTTTAGAGAAAGATCATACGATTATTCGTACATCAAGAGCTATCTTAGATTTATCCACTCTAAATTGTGCTTTAATTTCACTATTATTTACAATTTAATCTGTCGACTACGAATTAACAAAAGTCTCAATTATTCAGATTAGATATAATTGTCATGTTCATTCAATTCATTAAATCACTAATCTCTTAGCCTATCTCAATTAAGTATCAAGCTACAATTATCTAATAAATCATATAATTGCAAATAACTAATAAATCATATAAGAACGCTAGTTATGTTATAGATCTATCAATCACGCTAAGTAGTAGATTTAATAACTTTGAATAAACATGGATCGCGATTAAACGTAAATAATAATGGAAAAATCAATAAGTTCAAACATAAATTTGATTAAACATAAATCCAGGTTCAACAATCCAAGCAATCGCTTAAAGAGTTTAGCTCATGTTGGATTGTTTGCAACTAACATAATAAGTCTTAAAACAAAACATTGTGTTAAGAAAATAATGCATAAACGTTGAATCAACAATTGCTAACTTAGAAATTGGTTAAAAGAGATTAACCAAAAGCTTCCACGTGATCAAAGGCTTCTAGGACTCTTCTTGCAGCTTTCCAGGATGAATGCTGGTTGAAATATGGAAAAAAAGTGTGTTTAACCCGAACCCTAGCAGCCCTATTTATAAATTCTGAAAACTCCAATTCAGCCGTCGGCTGGCTCACTTCAGCCGTCGGCTGAAACACACGGGCTAAAATATTGCTTCCGCGGCACGTAACGAACAATTATGCGAAAACTTCAATTTAGCCGCCGGCTAAAATTCCTCAGCCGTCGGCTGTTTCTTCAATTTTATGTTTCTTGCTCGTTTGTCTCCGTTTCAAGCCAGTTTCAGCTCCTTTTCGCTCCGTGGTCCAAATATTACTTTAATCTGCAAATCTCACTAAAAATATACCAAATCATAATAAAAGTTGCAGAAAATGAGCTTAATTACGACAAATGTGGCTACAAAATATGTATTATTTCAGGCACATCATTTAAGATTGGTAAATTTATTAAAATTTAAATCTTATTTGCTCTGATACCAGTTGTTAGGTCTCAATAAGATCTCAAACACTTGCTAATCAATTACAAATAAGTATTTAGATGTTAATTGTTACGAATCAGTTAATCACTCAGTTTCTTAGTTTATTATAGCGGAATTATAATAACAAAGTAACGAGAATAAAACACAGTTATTTTAATTAGAAAAGTTCAACGATTACAATAGTCAAGCTCACTATTTATACACAATAATAGCGAGCTTGATAAGTACGAATCCTAGTAAATCTTCTAAAAGGATAGAAGATTTAGTCTAACAAACATACCTAAAATAACGTATTACGTTTCATTATGGAGTTGAGTAGTCAGCTCCACAATGCCTTAGTTTCTTTTCGTCACTCAGACTCAAAGTCACTCAGACTCAAAAAGTAAGACTTTAATAAACAGATTTATTAATCTGGGTTAAATCGTTGATTTTCCCAACAGAAGCTCTCCTCGCTGGACTTCGCATAGCTAGAAATATTGGAGTATAGAACATTGAAGTGTTTGTTGACTCACAACTGGTGGCAAACCAAGTCAAGGGCGTCTTCGGAGCCGTCCAAGACTCTATGCAGCTCTACCTTGAAGAAGTTAAGAAACTAGCCGTGGAATTTAAGAGTTTCAACATAGAGCAAGTACCGCGAAGCCGAAATAAAATCGCGGATGTCTTGAGAAAAATGGCCTTGTCAGCCTTTTCCCACCTTACGAAGGATGTGTTAGTGGAAGAGCTAAAGTAAAAATTAATCACTCCCACGGAGGAAGTGATAGCCATTGAAGATCCTGACAATTGGATAGTTCCAATCACCGCATTTGTCAAGGAGGGCACGCTACGAGAAGACAAGTAGTTGGCAAGGAAATTAAGAATGAAGGCCCCCATGTATGTGATGATCGACGGCATAATCTTTAGGAAATCCTTCCTTGGGCCACACCTCTGTTGTGTCGGTCTCATTCAATCACTTGAACACAAGAGATGCATAGCGGCACTTTCGGCCTCCACTCCGGTCCGTGCACCGTTGTTACCAAGGTCATGCGCATGGGATACTATTGGCCTACCATGCACCAGGACGCAAAGAAAGAGATTGAAAAATGCGAATCATGCCAGATGCACCCCCCAATTCCTAAAATGCCTAAACGAGATCTTATTCATGTCACCACCGCATGGCCATTCTACAAATGAGGCATTGACATAGTTGGACCGTTCCCTCCAGGAGCGGGGAACGTCAAATTCTTAATAGTAGCGGTGGACTACTTCACCAAGTGGGTGGAAGCCAAGCCAGTCACCACCTTCACTGGGAAAAGGAAGACTAATTTCGTATGGGAGCATATTGTCTGTCGCTTTGGAGTTCCCCATGTAATGGTGAGTGACAATGGGAAGCAGCTAGCAGAGAATCCCTTTTTAAGTCTTGGTGTCAGGACATGGATATCAAACAAGTTTTTACCTCTATAGCCCTCCCCCAAGCAAATGGGCAGGAAGAAATCATGAACAAGGCGATTGTTGAAGGAATCAAAGAAAGGCTCGGCACGGGAAAAGCATCATGGGAGGATGACCTAACCAGCATTCTATGGGCACACCACACTACTCCCATAGGAAGCACCGAGTAAACCCCTTTCAGTCTCGTATACGAGACTGAAGCAGTCATCCCTACAGCTCACCATCCCATCACTCCGGTTCATGACCCTCAACCCTGCCAAGAACGAAGAAGCACTTAGAGAAAATTTGAATTTTCTTGAGGAACGAAGGGAAATAGCCCACATCCGGCAGGCCGAAAGCAAAAAGCAGATGGTCAAATACTATAACGAACTTGTGCGTCCAACGACGTTCAAAGTAGGATACCTAGTCTGGAGAAAGAACGAAGCAAGCAGAGCATAGAATGAAGGAAAGTTAGGCCCCAAGTGGGAAGGACCTTACCGGGTAGAGGAAGCATGTCACACCCCGCTCAAAGCGGAAACACGAGGTGTTCCAGTTACGATATCAAGAGTCAAGGATTACAACATTACAACCAATAAACAAAACATCGAAATAACATTAATCATGCCAAATGTTTACAAAATACATTACAAGTCAAAAGCGATGAATCGTCGAGTACAATACAATACAAATGTCACAATCGTCATGGAAATAACACGAAACATAACAAGTTCCAAAATACACAAAACAAGCGATCCGAAAAGAAAGTATGCCATGTTGGTGAATTATTCTCAATTTTAAGTAAAAGCTGTCCCAACGACAAGTTTATAAGGAAGACCTATTCTACTAGGTAAGCAAGATAAGGATAAACGTCTAGCATATAAGCAGGCAAGATATAAAATAACGTCTAGCATTCGAGCAGACAGTTTATACAGTAACGTCTAGCATTCAAGCAGACAAGATATACAGTAACGTCTAGCATTCAACCATACAAGATAAGTAACGTCTAACATTCAAGCAGACAATGTATACAGTAACGTCTAGCATTCAAGCAGACAAGATATACAGTAACGTCTAGCATTCAAGCAGACAATGTATACGGTAACGTCTAGCATTCAAGCAGACAAGATATACAGTAACGTCTAGCATTTAAGCAGACAAGATATACAGTAACGTCTAGCATTCAAGCAGACAGTGTATACGGTAACGTGTAGCATTCAAGCAGATAAGATATACAGTAACGTCTAGCATTCAAGCCGACAATTTTAAAATACGTTTTCCGGCCCAAAAATTATATAGACAGGGCTACGAATAACTCACAATGAAAGCTCAGCAAAGTATCTGGTAAAATCAATATGGAGCTAACACTCCACCGCCTAAGTGCCCTAAACCAAACATAACATAGTCTAAGTATCTCTATAAGTCCAGCATTATTTAGCCTTGTCGGTTAAGGTTAATATGTTTTAGTTATGAAGAGTTTATAATTCCGATGGTTTAAGGGAAATATAGAGCATTATCTAGCAAAATACATGTTTTGACCAAAACCGTGTTGATAGTGTATATTTTAAGATTGACATGGGTTTTGGGGTTAAAACATAAGATTTGAAAGGGTGTAACACTTTACCTACGTTATAACGTCATTATAAATGGGTTTGATCAAAACCTAATTAGTTATGTCAGGAACAATTACTCTAGGAACAGTTACGTTACGTAACTAACAGTTACACTAAGTCGCGGAACAATTCAAAACGACTCATTTTTGATGATTTTTGGGCTGAAAATGGTATATTTTAGTATCTATGGTCTTAGGATATGTTTAGGTACATAAACCCTTAATAAATTTCGGGTTTTAATGGTTAAAAGTGGCGTTTTTGAAAGTAGATCTAGAAATAAAGTTTCAAACAAAATCGAAGAAATACTTACCCGATCGTAGAGAAATTCGGAGGGATGATGAAGTTAAATATGGGGAACGATAAATAAGCTTCGGAAATGATTTTCGATGGTTAGATCTCGAGATATTTTAGAGAGAAGGGGGAGCTTTGTGTGTATGTTTTCTAGAGAGAGAGTGAAAGGGTGAAAAATGAAAATATAGGTGGGAAGTGTAGGTGAAAAAGGAGAAAAAGAAGGAGATAATCTTCACCACTCGTTTCCTTGGATTTCCACTTCAATATGGAGGTAAAAGAGTTCTCAACTTCTCTAGAATAATGAGAGAAAGGGAGAGAATTCTTGAAGTGAAAAATGAAGATAAAAATTGAAAGAGTGTTTGATGTGTAAACTTTGATTTTGGAAAGAGAAAAGGTATAAACATATTTAGAGATCCACAATTAGATCTATCATACCCAAATGGGGAAAATTGCAGAAGAAATCATGTGCAAAAAGTTGTGGAATCTCAAGATTTTGACTCAAATTCCCTTAGTTTCCCGTTAAAGGACTAACTTTGAAATGAAATTTTGAAATATAATTTTCTTAACCGCCGATTACGGCGTAAACACCCTACTTTAATGACACAAGAATACTAACTATTCGACACTTAGACGATTATAAATCTTACGTCTTGAGAGACGAAGTAATAAAACACATAACACCCGACTCAAATATACAAAACGTGAGTAAACATAAAGCAAAATGTAAGGTCAAAATAATTGCGAATAAAAGAATAAATAACGGTAATGAAAAATACCTCAAAAAGACGGATTGTCACAGCCTCCGCCAGTATAAAGAATTTCGTCCTCGAAATGTCTACTTAGCAATGTTGCTAGATAATAGATGGGAATACTTCTTCTGCATCTCATCCTCCCGCTCCCAAGTAAACTCAGCCCAAATCTTAGAGTTCCATCGGACCTTCACTATCGGAATCCGACTTCGCCGTAACCGTTTGACATCTCGGTCAACAATCTACACCGGATCCTCTATCACATGAAGCTGATCATCCAAACGTAGTTTCTCCAATGGGACGATCAAGGATTCGTCAACAATGCACTTCTTGAGATGCGATACGTGAAATACGTTGTGCACAATGCACAACTCAGGTGGTAAATCAAGATGGTAAGCCACTGGGCCAACACGATATAATACTCTGAAGGGGCCTTTAAAACATGGACTTAACTTGCTGCGCTTCTCGAATCGAAACACACCCTTCCATGGACAAACTTTCAGTAATACCATATCCCCGACCTGGAACTCCAAAGGTCTCTGACGCAAGTCTACGTACTTCTTCTGACGGCCTCTAGCGGCTATCAGGCGATCCTTGATCCTGAAGATCTTATCAGTAGTCTCCTGGATCAACTTGGGACCTGTAATCTGGTTGTCTCCTACTTCAGCCCAGCAAAGCGGAGACCTACACTTCCGACCGTAAAGAGCCTCAAATGGAGGGCAATTAATGTTGGAGTGGTAACTATTATTATACGAAAACTCGACTAACGGATAATGTCGATCCCAACTCCCACCAAAATCTAAGGCACACGCTCGAAGCATATCCTCCAATGTCTGAATAGTACGCTCACTCTGCCCGTTAGTCTGAGGATGGTAAGCCGTACTCATGTCTAATCTGGTACCCAAAGCTCGTTGTAACGACTACCAGAACCTCGAAGTGAATAGCGCATCGCGATCGGAAATAACGGATACTGGAATGCCATGCCTGGCTAAGATCTCGTCGATGTACAATCTAGATAACTTATCTACTCGGTAATCTTCACGAATAGGAAGAAAGTGCGCTGACTTAGTCAGCCGATCGACGATAACCCAGATGGTATCATAACCTCCTGTAGACCTAGGAAGTTTCGTAACAAAGTCCATCGTGATCCTCTCCCACTTCCACTGTGGGATATCGGGCTGCTTAAGAAGGCCGGAAGGCTTCTGATTCTTAGCTTGAACATGTCAAACACTTGCCCACATACTCAGCAATCGCCCGCTTCATGCCAGGCCACCAATAAAAGTCCTTCAGGTCATGGTACATCTTATCCGCTCTAGGATGAACGGAATAATTGGACTTATGACCCTCATCCATAATAAACTTCCTAAGACTAACGGGAACCCAAATACGGTCCAAGAAATACAACACCCCATCGTCCTTCGGCTCCAACTATCGTGCCAAACTAAACAATCCCTCATCCTTGAGGGAATCCTCGGTGAGAGCCTCCTGCTGAGTCTGAATAATACGAGCCTCCAAGATCAATTGAATAGAAACCATCATAGCGCGAACTCTCACAGGCTTAACCGACTTTCGCCTTACCCGGATGGTAGCGAATCTAAAAATCATAATCGTTGAGCAACTCAACCCACCGACGTTGCCTCATATTCAACATCTTTTGATCAAAGATGTGCTGTAACGACTTATGATCGGTAAATACGGTACACTTAGTACCGTAAAGATAGTGGCGCCAGATCTTCAAAGCAAAAACTACTGCGCCCAACTCTAGATCGTGTGTCGTGTAATTCTGCTCATGAATCTTCAACTGACGAGAAGCATAGGCAATCACTTTCCCGTTCTGCATCAGTACACACCCAAGTCCCTTATGCGAAGCATCGCAATACACTACAAAATTCTCGGTACCCTCGGGGAGACTCAAGATAGGAGCATGATGTGCGAAATTTAGTTTTCCGAAATTAAGCTTTTAACTAGACTACAACACCGGGCAGTGTACCCTTGTCAATCGTAGTAAAGTATGGGCAAATTCCGGGTTCGACCACTGGGACTATTTATAATTGAGATAATAGTAATAAAGTAACAAATAACAAGTAACAATGTGGGTTTTAGTCTTAGGAAGACTTTAAAGTAAAAATGACTAAAAATGATTTGTAATTCAGATGGAGATAAAATACGCATGCTTGGACCGTTCACGAGTATATAATCTTTCCTAAGTATAAATTGATGATAAAATTCTAATATAAAATCCTAAGTTCCTTTCGAATACCGGATTTCTACGATTATTTATCCATGTAACGATTCCTTTCGAATACCTGTTAACACCTAAAATAACCGTGCATTAAGTTTCAAGTCGATGTGTGAGAATTATCCTATAAGCTTCCTTTCGAATAGCTTACTAATCAACAAACCGATTTCTCTTAATTTATCAATTAGCCTTTGTGTTTAATCTTATTTATTTCAATTACTATTAACGATTCCTTTCGAATACCGTTAACTTTCTATCAACTAAAGACCGGTCGATATATTCATTCTTATTATGTTAAAATCAAATTCCTTTCGAATACCCGATTCCTAAATAAGAACATAAGTAATTTTATAATTTCTAAAATCTCAAACTTAAACGGATCCCCAATTAACCTCTACACATCATAATCATACAATTCATACTCAAGATTAATCATACACACGATCACATATCCAAGCAAACGTAAAGGAAAATTTAGCTACGAATAATCTTAATCAAACACGAATAATAAATAAAAGACATGATTATATTGAAATTAAAATGAAAAGAGTGTAATACCAAACTGAAATTAACGATTGAAAATGTCTCCAAAATCACAAATTGATGAAAATAAACTGAAAATTAGTTCAACGATTACTCCGAAATTACGAAAATAAGATGATTTCTTCTTCTTTAATGATTGTGTGATGATTAGGAACTTATTATTGTGTCCCTAATGATATAAAAGATGATGATAATAGTGTGAAATCGTCCCCCTTTAAGCTGGTAACCAAGACCTTTCACTTCTCCCACTTGAAAACCAATTAAAAACGATAAGTAACTGCTGAAGCAAGAAATGCTGCGCATAGAAGCTCCAGTTTTGTAGATTTTTTCGTTGCGGTCGTTTTGGCGCCGACCAGAGGTCTTTTCGAGTCTGTATGCTCCCGATACATCCGTTTTACTATCAGCTGCATTTTGGTCCTTAATTGATCCTTTTTCATCCCAAACATATTAAAACACCTAAAACATAAACTTTACACAAAAATAAGTAATACGAGGCTATCCATTACGTTTTGACTCAAAAATATAACAAATATCGCGAAAGAATACGCGTATAATCGAGCGATATCAAACCTCCCATACTTAAGCATTTGCTTGTCCCTAAGCAAATCCGACTCAAACTAACTCTAAAATTACAACTTAAGAAAAATTAAGGAATCACGGGCTTTAACATTTAACTACATTTCGGTGTTAAAAATAAAGATATGCGTGAAATTGTTAGATCGTAAAACCGACTACGAACATCAAAAGCTACTAAATTACTTAAGTAAATAAAAACCACAATTTCCTAATGTCAATTCCTAATTTATCCCCTAGTTTAGATATGTCCAAATAATCACCCCTTTTCCCTCACTCTCCAACCGAATTTGAAGCGATCAACCTTTCGGGCCGACCCCTATACCGCCTTGCTTTCGGGGGAAATCTTAAAATATCACTAAATCATTTTTCTTCTTTTCGGTTCTTCTTTCGTTGAGAACTTTTGGTTAGTCTACATCTTTTAGATTGCCTCTCACTTTCGTTCACTTCAAATATTATAGATTTATTATTATATATTTTCTTTGAAGTGAACAAATATAACGGGATTTGAGTCTTCGTTATAGTGAGGATGAGTTCAATTTTGTTGACGGGAAAGACCTATGGCCTTTTTCTTCGCCTCTAACACTCATATGGGATTAAGTGATACTAGGATTCCCCAACTACCCCCGAAAGGGTGCAAGGACTACAAGGGCTCGGTACTAAGGATATCTAGTGGTTATCCGGATTTTAGATTTTTCGGAGAAACTTAAGGAACTAAAACTAAGAAACCTAAATTCTTACTTACAAATATTTTTTTAACTAAAGATGTTCCTAAACATTTTTACGTTAAATTACCGGAATAAAGTTAAATACAAAAGCCCCTATCATTTTCCCTAACTACGTTTAAGCGTTTTCTAATTTTTTTTTTTTTTTTTTTTTTTATATTAAGACTCAAATGGGACAAGATAAGAACACGTAATGGATATATAGGAGGGAATATAAAATAAGCTAAATTCCCGACGTCCCCCCATACTTATTTAACGCATTGTCCCGAATGCGTTTCCAAACTAGAAATTAAAAACTAAAAACTAAAAACCAAATAAAACAAAAATAAAAGAAAAGGAAAGAAAATAAAAACCCGGGTTGCCTCCCGTAAAGCGCTTTATTTTTGTCTTGAGTCTATAGCTCGAGTCGTATCTCCGCTCACACAAACCGACCATTTAGAAATCGAGGTTTTCCCTCAATTTCCGTCCAATACCAACTTCTCAACATACTTCCAATATACCTACAAGCATAAACATCAAACAAAATATGATCGTTAGAAACATCTAGCTCGTTACGGGTTTTCACCCATTTGTCATGCCATCTCCTCGATTTCCGCATTTTCGAGCAATCTTTTCGCCCCCTCAATTCTCCAATAACTCCCCCACACTTGTGTTGTTCACTCCCTTGCTCACTTGGTTCTACATCCATTAAATCCCCCAAGTCAAAATACTCTTCGTTTTTGCAAACTTCCAACTTTGGCTCCATACCGATTTTCAACTCAAGACAACGTTCACCATCAATTTCTTTAACGATTTCCTTCTCGAGCATCAATTTCCCCTTGACTTTACCCTTTTTCTTTACTTTGGTAACAACCGGTTTCATTCCCAATTCAAATAGCTCCTCAAAATCCTCCAAATTCACTTCTACACTAATCGGGTTGTCAACCGCCACCAATTTCGACCCAATAAGCTCCACCACTTCCAAATCTAGGCTAATAGGTGAAATTATGACCCATTTTGATGTCCCATATTCATTTTTGATCAATGGTTCATTCCCCACTTTATTTCCCACCTCTAGGTCGTCTTTTCGGTCATTTTCGGGGTCCGGAACCTCAATGCCCCGCATTAAACTGGAATGAGCCGCATTAGATAAGCAGGAAAACGCATTTGACCCTACTGAGGCTAGAATGCGCCGCATAGCACCTATAATGAGGCGCATTCTAGGGTCATGGCTCCCATTTTGTAGAGTTTTTCGTTGCGGTCGTTTTGGCGCCGACCGGAGGTCTTTTCGAGTCCGTATGCGCCCGATACATCCGTTTTGCTATTTTTTTTCTTCGTTTTGCTGCTCGTCGTTCTGTTTCTTGGTGGTTTTTGGGTCCTTTTCGATGTTGAACACTCTCTCTAACTCCTCTAATGTTATGTCTCCATCTAAAACACTTTCTCCAACCCTCAAATCCTTTCCACATAGTTCCTTCAACTCCTCGTTTAAACTCTTTTCCTCGTGCACTTCATCATTCAACTCCTCTTCGAGAAATTCCTGCAAATCTTGGTTAGACATATCATTATTAATAACATCCATTCTAAAACATGTTTCATGGGTCGAGTATGAATGTTTTTTTGATTTTTCATAAGTAAAAATTTCTCTATTGTCATCCACACCCAACGAAATTTCCCTACTTTTCACACGGATGATAGCATCCGCGGTGTTCAAGAACGGTCTACCCAAGATTAGAGGCACTTTGTTATCCTCCTTCATTTCCAACACAACAAAGTCAACGGGAAATTGTAATCTACCTACTTGTACTAAAACGTTCTCAACAATGCCTAGCGGATATTTGAAAGTTTGGTCGGCTAGTTTAATGCTCATTTTTGTTGGCTTTAAAACCCCCAAAACCAATTTTTTATATAAAGAATTTGGCATTAAATTTATACTAGCAGCTAAGTCGGCTAAGGCATTGCAATGAAAAGTTTTATCAAAAGTGCAAGTAATTAAGAAACTCCCTGGATCGTTCAACTTAGGTGGAAGCTTGTCGTTCTTTACGATTGACGACAATTCCGCGTTTAGATAAGCTGCTTGATCCTCCATTGCCTTCCCCTTCTCCTTCACGAGATCCTTTATGAACTTCTTGTAATTCGGAATACCTACAATCAAATCGACCAAGGGAACGTTAACATGAACATAATTAATTAATTCAAGAAATTTCACATACTGTTCTTTCATCTTTTCTTTCTTCAAGCGTTGAGGATAGGGGATGTTTGGCTTGTAAGCTCCTTTGACTTCCGTTTTTGTCCCTTTCTCTTCACTTGGAACCATAGGTTCTTTCCCGAGTCATTTCTCCATTTCGATTTCCTCCTCCTCATCTGAATCACTATCTACGGGCTCATTATGCGCATGTTCGCCTCACTTTCTTCCTCTCCCCCGTACTTAAAACCCGACCGCGTAGAAATTGCATTAACGTTCTCCACCCGATTGTTTGGTATTTGGTACTTCGGTCTTTGGCTCGATTGACCTCCTTGATTGTTTGAATTGAATGGCCTCGGGTTGGGTTGGGTAGAACTTTGGGATTTGACCCTTTGGCCGCTTTGAAAACTGATCATTCATTCTCTCAAATCTCCTTTCCAAATCTTGAACGCTCGCCTGGACGTTTCTTTGTACTTGATCGATCTTTTCATGGAGTCCTTTCAACGAGTTAGCCACTAAGTCATTTTTTGCTCCTTGCATGTGGATGAAATCCTTCAAAAGTTCCTTTATGGTTGGGTCTTCCTCTTCGTTTCTCCTAGACTGATTTTGCCCCTCATTTCTGTTATCCCGATTTTGATCACCATATCCGAAATTTCCTCTTCCTTGTTGTTGACGATTCTGATAATCTCCACGGTTTTGATAACCGTAATTAGCGTAATTAACGTCTTCAACCTTTGGCTCAGAATCCTCAGTATAGTGCGGTCCTCCACACTTCTTACACCTATTCCTAACTAAATGAACATCCTTTTCCAAACGACCCAATCTACTCTTCATTTCATCCGCTAGTGATTTGATCTCGTTCACAATCTCGTTATTTCCGCCATTACTCCCTTCAACTTGGTTTACCGAGCCTCTAACTTTCCTATTTTTGTTGACTGTCACACCCCGCTATAGCGGAAACACGGAATGTGAGAGCTGGAATATCATTACACGGTTATAAGCAAAATAAACGATTCAAGTCATTTCATTAAAAATAAAATAGTTCATAATCCGAAATCAACCAAGCAGTTTAATAGTTTAATCCAAGTACAAAGTACAAAGTTTCCAAAATAAATTCCCAAAACAAAAGGGGTCTTTCCCAAGCTTCGCCTCACGTGACCAAACCGACCCTTCCTTGCCATGCACTTCTACACTAAGTTACACTAGTTTCCCGAAACATAAGATAAAGTGTCAACTACATTGAGTAGTGATATCGCATATTTATACGTTTATTTCTATGCGATATTCGGTCACATTTCATAGTAAACATGATGGATATGATAGGTTTTTGCATTTAATCGTGTGGAAAAGTTGTTTTTGTCTATTTTATAGGTTTATATGATTGGGAAGTGGAAATGGTGGAAGAACTGAGCTTAAAAGACGAAAAATAGTGATTTTGGACGAAGAGAACGTCGCAGTACCACCTCTACCGTTTTGATCATAACTTCTTCATACGATATCCGACTTAGGTGATTCAAATTGGAGAATAAAGAAGAAAGAGAGAGCTACATTTTGTTAATTTTGAATATTGGTAAAAAAGTGCACGGTTCTGCGCACTGAAGGGTTGGTGCTGCGCAGTAACGCGATTTTCAGCAATTGGAATTTGACTCGAACTCGATTTCCTCTTGATTTATCTCTATAAATACCAACCCAAACGACCAGTTTTCATCACCAATTATTATTATCATCTACTGGAGCTGGAGATCACGATTGGGAGCTAGGAAAAGAGTTAGAGTCGGAGTTTGTTTAATATTCGGTCACGCAATGATTTCCGACATTCTTCGTTTGTCTTTCTTTCTTTTTCAAGACTTTTCAGTTATGTTTTCTTTATTCTTAGCTGCTGATTTAGACTTTATAATGAGTAGCTAAAACTCTTTTATGCTTGTTTGAACACGGATCTTGTTTGAAGTTCGAGTTTTCGTAATTGATTTATTTATGTTTTTGTGTTTAATCGGTGATCCTTATTTGCTAAAGTTTTAATATATTATCTTTAAGTTGTTTATATAAAATTTGCTTAATCAACATTCTAGGTATTCGAGAGGAATCTAGATAGATTAAATAGGTTGTATGAAATAATCTGTCGGTCTATAATCGGTTTAAAATTACTAGGATTCGAGAGGACTTAGTAATCACAACTTAGGTAATTAAACTTAATTGAATAAGTATATTTGTTAAGATTCGGAAGGACTTGATAATTAGAGGAGTTATTCGAGAGGAAACTCTATAAGATTAAATCACTAAAAACAGGCTTGGTACTTATTGCTTAATTATTAATAATTATAATTGTATTCGAGAGGAACGGTGTAGTTAGAGGTAATTAAAGTTAATAAAAGATTCGAGAGGACTTTTACTATATTTTAGAAGTTTAATATTTAATCAATTTCGTAAACGTGAATGGAAAATAAGTGAAGTGTCAAACAGGTATATTTTCTCCTTTATTTGATTATATCAATTACTTTTTCGATCGATTTTAATTAATCACTTTTTCTTAATTACTTGCAATCTTTTGTTACGATAAAAAAACCCCCAAAATCACTTAGTATTATTAATTCGAAATTTTAAAAACAAATTAGTCCCTGAGAACGAACCTTTACTTGCTTTTAACTATATTACATACGAATAGGTCCACTGCCTATAAGTGTGTAATTAAGTCAAATAGTAGGTCGAGTTTAATAGACTATATTTTACACATCAAGTTTTTGGCGCCGCTGCCGGGGACTGATTTTTCGTTTTTGTTTCGAATTTGTGATACGATCCTTTTGAGTATTAATTTACTTGGAAGTTACTTTTAATTGTAATTTCACCGGTGCGTTTTACGGGTTTTCTTGTCTTTGTCTTTGCAGGTTTTCATGTAGTTGATGAACACAAGGTCTTCGGGGTTACGGCTCATAAGTCCTAGATCGAATCCAGGAGTATCAAAGAAGCGAGGCAAGAAGAAAGGAAACACATTAATTCCAACGCCACCAGGGTTTGGACCTTTCTCACCTGTGAAGTTTGAAGATAATACGTCTTCAGAAGGAGGAGGAAGTCATACAAAGTCTGAGGGTGAGGAGTTAATCTTTGAAGATAAACCGGAACCGCAAGCGGCTATGGATCCATTGGACATGCTGATGCACCGACGGGCTGCAGCCGTTGCAGTACCAGCTACCAGAGGTTCAGCTATTACCACCCCGGACTTGGGTGATGATTTTGTTGTCAAGGGTCACCATCTCAAGATGATCCAAGACAACACTTTCGATGGACGATACAATTCAGATCCGCATAAACACATAGCCAAATTCAACGAGCTTTGTGAGATGTTCAAATATGGTCAAGGTAAGAGCGACAGTGTCAAGCTGAGGTTGTTCCCTTCGTCTCTCACCGGAGATGCGAAGGTTTGGTTCGAAGAGCTAGAGGAGAATTCAATTACAACATGGACACAAATGCGCGAAGCCTTCATCAAACGGTTTTTCCCACCAGCCTTGGGTAGGAAATTACTACGAGATATTCGAGGATTTCGACAGGAAGATGGAGAGACGTCTACTGAGGCGTGGGCTAGATTGAAGGAAATGATGAGGAATTTTTATGGTCATGGTCTGGGAAAGGATAACATCATAGAGATTTTCTTCTACGGGTTAACCAAGGAGTCACAAAACGAGTTGGATCTAGCCGGCGGGGGAGACTTTATGTACAAAACCACCAATGAAGCATACAATTTGATGGAGGACAAGTTAGTCATAAGCCTATCGAGGGAATATCGAGACGGTGGTAGAGGTCGAAGAGCAAGAGGACATGTCGCTCAAGTGGAAGGAAACAGTGATGCATCTATTATTCTGAAGGAGATCAAGACGATGGCAGACAAGTTTGATAGAAGAATGACTTATTTGGAGAAAGAGGCACATATAATCAAGCATGGGTGTGAGAATTGTGGAGGACCGCATTATGCAAGTGATTGTCGCGTGGAGGAAGCAAATTATGCAAATTATGGCTATCCTAATCGGGGAGCAAATTGGCCACAATACGGAGGTAACTACAACCGGGGTGACAATCGAGACAACGGATGGCAAAGGAACAATGCACGATCCCCACCACGACAAAGATACGATCCACCAAAGCACGAAAATGAAGATCAAATCCTGAAGGATCTAATGAAATCGTTCAATGAGAGTGTTAGTAACCAATTAAAAGTTTTAAATGATCGCATCGAGCAAGGGCAAAGAAATCAGCAGGCAGCAATGCAAGACTTGGAGAGAAGGTTCGACAGGATGAACGAGCGGAATTCAAACCGGCCACCGGGCCAACTACCAAGCAACACGCAACCAAATCCACGACAACAGAATCAAGGGAATGCTTCCAACAATCAAGGACCGAAATATCAACCTCCTGGAATGAGAGAAGAGCATGTAAACGCAATTATGACACGTTCTGGATATGCTAATCAAGACAAAAACGGAGGAATTGAGGATTTTTCGCACCCAGCTACTAGTGAGCCGCACCCCTCTGCTGAACCAGTTGTTGACGATTTCGAGAGCGACGATGATGAGGACGAGGCACCACAAGTTCAAACCGATGCCAAAACACCTGAACCAGTGAAGGAAGTGCCACTCAAGGTGTCACACCCCGCTAAAGCGGAAACACGGAATGTGAAGAGCTGGAAAATCATTACACAAGTCATATAAAACATAACGGCATTCTAGTCATTAATTAAAAATAAAAGTGTTTACAAATCCATTCAAACGACCAAGTCATGATATTTAGTACATCGACACACAAAATAAAAGTTTCATTAAAAATCCCCAACAGAAATAATGGCCAAGTCTTTTCCCACTGAGGTTCTCACACAACCGCCTCGACCCGTCCATGCCACGCACATCATGCTTACACTAATTTCCTGAAACATAAGATAAAGTGTCAACTACGAAAGTAGTGAGTGAGTTAAAGTTTGAATAGTTCGTCAAAATTATAAGTAAAGTATATAAAGTAAAAGTTTCCAAAAAGGAGGTTAGCGGAACAAGTCGCTTAAAATTTATATACTTTTAAAGTCCAAGTAACGGGCGAACCAGTGCCCTAAATTTGTAAAGACCAAATAAAGTCAAATTTAGTCAATTTGTAGTTGCGAATGTCAATCGCTAAAAAGTTCGTAAATTATGCGTAAGTAACTAATTAGATTTCTTGTATCAACCTCTTGGCATCTATAATTTAAGTGTTCACACTAAACCGATTGTTCAACCGTGGTGCCCATCTTCCCGCCTCTCAAACGGAAAGATTGTCTAATTCTTAGTAATATGTACTTAGATTGCCATCTAAGCAAGGAACGGTTCTTTTCTAAGTATCGATACCCATAATTACTATACGGCTAAGTAGCTAATAGTGTGTAAGTACAAGTCCAAAAAGTCGTGGCCGTCAAATAGTTTTGTCTAAAAGAGAGGTAGTCGTCCGTCACTTAAGTACGTATTATAGTTCCATCAAGGGTTGGTACGTATACAAGCATCAATGATTAGTCTAGTACAAAAAGAGCGAGCCAATAAGTTCAAGTAGAACAAAAATATTTTACGCATGATAGTTCAAAATAGTAGGTACAAAATAGTTCCAAGTCCAAAATAAGTCCAAGTACGTTCCAAAATAAGTTCCAAAATAAGACCAAGTACGTTCCAAAATAAGTTCCAAAATAAGTCCAATTACGTTCCAAAAGTCAAAATAGTTCATAAGTTCAAAAGTCAAAGTTCGATAATTTGCGATTTGATTCATAAAGTTTTCAAATACAGTTAATCTTATGTTTCCCCCAAAATTCATGTAAAACATATATAAAATAAGGGTGTTGTAACTCACGGATTGCGAAGAACGAGAACTCGGAAACTCGGTCGGAATATGAAAGCCGGGAATCACGGATTGCCTAATATTACCAAGATAGTTTAATTAGTTGTTATGTTATTATTTTCTTATATAATAATATAGACCAATTTTATTAACTTTAAGTGTCAAGGTTAAGTAAAGTTAAAATGGTCCGAAAAGGTAATTGTCACGTTTTTGTCCAAAGGTCCGATTTAACGTTTTTGATTATTATCTTAAGTGCTTTTGCTCGCTGAAGTGATTTACAATTTCTGAGGAGATTTGGGCAGCGCTTCCGCGCCCAAATCTGATGCCCAAAAATTGTACCATCACTTCCGCTCACAAATCACCTAAAACGCAATATCATACATATTATAGTTCAATATAGTCCAAATAGTCCAATATAAGTCCCCATTATTATTAGTTTTATCCATCTCAGTCCCATAATATTGTTAGTATAAGTCCAGAACGTGTACATAAGTTTTAAACGGACAAAACGACGATTTTTGGGAAGAACAGCAGCCCGGTGCGCGGCACCTGTCAGGGGGTGTTGCGCACCTCCTTGCTGTTCTTCACCATTTTGTGATTTCTTTGCTAAAAACGTCTTTTTACCCATAGATTTCGACATGCAACCGGTTTAAACTTATTAAAACATCTTTTTAACAGTTTATAAAGCATTTTTGGTTACAAATCCGTGGATCTAAAGGTTATTTCGGTTAAAAAACGTTTTTGACCATAAAAAGTCATAGATTTGTTCAAAAACACATTTTCAACCGTTAGATCTTACATGCAATTGAATATTTGTATAAAAATAGTAAAAAGAAAGAAATCTACCGAAGGAAAAGCTCGGATGATGAATTTTGGTCGGATTTTAGCTCCCAAAAATCTTTACAACACTAGTCCTTTTTGATAAAAACGACACCCCCTTGCTTCTCTAGTTGATTAGAACGATTTGTATGGATAAAAGGTGGATTTTTATGGTGAAATGTTTCTGGAAATGGTGTTTGTTAGAGAGAAAAATAGAGAGAAGCTAGAGAGAATAAGTGTGTGTGTGTGTTTTTCAATTTGTAAAATGAAAATGAAAATGAAATTAGATGGAGTGTTGTTTTAATTGTCTTGGAATACTGGAATGGCAGTAATGGCAGGTCTAGGCTCGAGTTGGTTGGTTGAAAGTTTACAAAAACGAGACAGGGACTGAAAATGTAAATATTTTGAATTCTGGCGTGAGGTGCTGCGCACCGGGTGATTTTTCAGCCTTTATCAGATTTTTCGTTTTTACGTTTTTGCTTCGTTGGACCTTTTTGTTAATTGAAAGTTCTTAAGTATGATTGTTATGAACTTAGGAAAGTTCAATAGGTGTTTTCTTGGTATTAGGACTTATATAATTGATTCCGGAAGTTATTCTGACACTAGTTCTGACAAAGTACAGACTCAACAGTTACGAGCTAGAACAGAACGAACACGATAAAAGAGTAACTAATGTTTCGAACCGATATAGTAATTGAACAAGTACCTGAATTTTAGACGGTTGTCACATTCTCCCCGGGTTGAAAGAAATTTCGTCCCGAAATTTAGTGCGTCCCATCAGGAAGAAGAGTTCTCGAAGAGATGTGGATACTTCTGACGGAATTGGTCTTCATGCTCCCATGTGAATTCTTGACCTCGTCGGGAATTCCACCGAACCTTGATTATCGGAATACGGCTCTGCCTGAATTGTTTGACCTCGCAGTTAACAACTTCGAGCGGTTCCTCGATGAAGTTTAGCTTGCTGTCGATTTGGACCTCGTCAAGAGGGATGACGATGGTCTCATCAGACAGACACTTCTTCAAGTGTGAGACGTGAAATACGTTATGAACATTCGCGAGAGTCTGAGGGAGTTGGAGACGATAAGCAACGGGACCGATACGCTCAATGACTTCAAATGGACCGGTGTACCTTGGACTCAGTTTGCCGCGCTTTCCGAAGCGGACTACCCCTTTCCAGGGCGATACGGGATGTCTTCAGTCGTTCGCGAATAGTGGTGATCTTGTCAATGGTTTCCTGGACGATATCGAGTCTCGTAAGTTGTCGATCGCCAGCTTCTAGCCAGCATAGCGGTGATCGGCACTTACGCCCATAGAGAGCCTCGAATGGTGCACACTTGATGCTGGCATGGTAGCTGTTATTATAGGAGAACTCGACCAGGGGAAGGTGGACGTCCCAACTTCCTCCGAAGTCTACTACACATGCCCTCAGCATGTCCTCAAGTGTTTGGATCGTCCTTTCGCTCTGGCCGTCGGTCTGAGGGTGATACGCAGTACTGAGGTCTAGTCTAGTACCTAAAGACTTCTGAAGAACATTCCAGAAACGGGAGGTGAATCGACTATCCCTATCGGAGATGATGGAGAGTGGTGTTCCATGACGAGAGACGATCTCGTTGATGTAGACTTGAGCGAGCTTCTCTATCGAATGATTTTCTCGAATTGGCAAGAAATGAGCGGATTTGGTCAAACGGTCCAAGATTACCCAAATCGTATCGTTACCCTTAGCCGTACGGGGTAACTTAGTGATGAAGTCCATAGAAATATGCTCCCACTTCCACATGGGGATTTTTGGTTGTTGAAGTAAAGCTGAGGGCTTTTGATATTCCGCCTTGACCTTGGAGCAAGTAAGGCACTTGGCTACATACAAGGCGATATCTTTCTTCATGCCCGGCCACCAGTAATATTTTCGGAGGTCCTTGTACAACTTGTCGGATCCCGGATGGATGGAATATCTAGATCGGTGGCCCTCGTCTAAAATGAGGTTGCGAAGTTCCTCAGATCTTGGAATCCAGCTCGGCCCTTGAAGTAGTAGATTCC
>CAJVGC010000589.1:4327742-4373996 GCA_910822075.1 Senecio squalidus
CCGCATTCAACTGTTCAGCAACTTGCTCGGCAATGATGCTAGCATTAGAGCGAGGAGCCATGATTCTACAATCAGAAGAACATATTTAGTTTAGAACACACGAATGGAATATGATAAGAATGCAATTTAGTGATCAAATACACTTATAGCACGAGATTAGGATGAACGATTAAGTAGCACACACAAGATTTAGATCGAAGAGATGAAATTATAATGATCGCAACAAGTACAAGACTCATAAGGTACGACAAGCATAATGATAAAAGACAGGAATTTCATTCATAATAATAGAGTTTGGTACAAGTACTGAACTGAGAAAATACTGTCACAATACATAATAAGGAAGATGATAAAGGTCTACGTCGTGTACAAAGAGAAAATTACGACTAGACTAAGTACAATACAATAAAGGAAATGACTAATGGCGCCTATCCAGAAACATCTTGGCTGCCATAACCACAATCAACGTGCCCATCACCAGGCACATACCGATGAGGCGCTGCATAGTACGGGCCGTAGCTCGGGTCGATGCGATGAATCGCAACGCCTGCTCCGACAGCCGTTCTGCAGAGTCGGTAACCTCACTGATGAGGTGTCCCTGGTTCTGGGTCTCCTGAGCCAATCCCCGCACTTCGCGGTGCAAATGGAGGAACGCGGCAGGTGGGGGAGGTTGAAGGGTAGGAGGCATCCTCTGCCTCGCGGCCTCGGCGTCTCTGGCGCGCTGCATCTCTTCGCGCTCGAATTGTCTTTCCCATGAGTAGTGATCCATGGTAGGGTTCCGTGGGACCTCTGGTGGGTGTCCGAACGGCAGGTGTGATGGAATAGGCTGGGATGGTCCCTCCTGGCGGGCAGCCATCCTATCCGGCAAACGGCCCGGGAGGATGACCTGCTTTCGCGCGGTCAACCTGGTACGTGGGCCTCGGTAGTGGAGTGTGGCGGCAATGGGTACCGGTGGAGGGGGTGGTAGCACATCCCTCGGGCTGGACCCGATGCTGCTCGAGATCGCCATGGAGGTATCCTCCGAGGGATCGGTGGTCTGGTGTCGCTGGCTCTCCGAGGCAGTGCGGCCCTCGGAAGGCGACGCGGCTCTAGGTAAGGAGCGAGACTGTGAGTGCGACGGTGAACGCGATCGTGAAGAGTGAGACATGTCGATCTGTGAACAATGAGTTTCATGAGTACTAGAAGATACAAAGGAATAATAAAGGAAATGTGTAATGAAATGCATGTACGGGTCAGTCGCGTGAGAATCGGGAAAAGACAGTACCGGGAATTTTTGACTCAAAACCGTTAGCATTAGTAATTACGTTCCGTCCTTGCATAATCTCTTTTGAACTAGGCATGGGTGATCAGGCCATGCATAGTTGAAAACAAATATGCAATCGCGAAATTAATTCTCTAAAGTTTAGACTCATAAACGATTTTCCGAAAAGCCTTGGTTATAGTTTGGTTTCGAAAACTTTTGAAAAATTTTTAAAACCGTTTTTCTCTATAACCCGTGCTCTGATACCAAGTCTGTCACACCCCGCTAAAGCGGAAACACGGAATGTGAAGAGCTGGAAAATCATTACACAAGTCATATAAAACATAACGGCATTCTAGTCATTAATTAAAAATAAAAGTGTTTACAAATCCATTCAAACGACCAAGTCATGATATTTAGTACATCGACACACAAAATAAAAGTTTCATTAAAAATCCCCAACAGAAATAATGGCCAAGTCTTTTCCCAATGAGGTTCTCACACGACCGCCTCGACCCGTCCATGCCATGCACATCATACTTACACTAACTTTCTGAAACATAAGATAAAGTGTCAACTACGAAAGTAGTGAGTGAGTTACAGTTTGAATAGTTCGTCAAAATTATAAGTAAAGTATATAAAGTAAAAGTTTCCAAAAAGGAGGTTAGCGGAAAAAGTCGCTTAAAATTTATATACTTTTAAAGTCCAAGTAACGGGCGAACCAGTGCCCTAAATTTGTAAAGACCAAATAAAGTCAAATTTAGTCAATTTGTAGTTGCGAATGTCAATCGCTAAAAAGTTCGTAAATTATGCGTAAGTAACTAATTAGATTTCTTGTATCAACCTCTTGGCATCTATAATTTAAGTGTTCACACTAAACCGATTGTTCAACCGTGGTGCCCATCTTCCCGCCTCTCAAACGGAAAGATTGTCTAATTCTTAGTAATATGTACTTAGATTTCCATCTAAGCAAGGAACGGTTCTTTCCTAAGTATCGATACCCATAATTACTATACGGCTAAGTAGCTAATAGTGTGTAAGTACAAGTCCAAAAAGTCGTGGGCGTCAAATAGTTTTGTCTAAAAGAGAGGTAGTCGTCCGTCACTTAAGTACGTATTATAGTTCCATCAAGGGTTGGTACGTATACAAGCATCAATGATTAGTCTAGTACAAAAAGAGCGAGCCACTAAGTTCAAGTAGAACAAAAATATTTTACGCATGATAGTTCAAAATAGTACGTACAAAATAGTTCCAAGTCCAAAATAAGTCCAAGTACGTTCCAAAATAAGTTCCAAAATAAGACCAAGTACGTTCCAAAATAAGTTCCAAAATAAGTCCAATTACGTTCCAAAAGTCAAAATAGTTCATAAGTTCAAAAGTCAAAGTTCGATAATTTGCAATTTGATTCATAAAGTTTTCAAATACAGTTAATCATATGTTTCCCCCAAAATTCATGTAAAACATATATAAAATAAGGGTGTTGTAACTCACGGATTGCGAAGAACGAGAACTCGGAAACTCGGTCGGAATATAAAAGCCGGGAATCACGGATTGCCTAATATTACCAAGATAGTTTAATTAGTTGTTATGTTATTATGTTCTTATATAATAATATAGACCAATTTTATTAACTTTAAGTGTCAAGGTTAAGTAAAGTTAAAATGGTCCGAAAAGGTAATTGTCACGTTTTTGTCCAAAGGTCCGATTTAACGTTTTTGATTATTATCTTAAGTGCTTTTGCTCGCTGAAGTGATTTACAATTTCTGATGAGATTTGGGCAGCGCTTCCGCGCCCAAATCTCATGCCCAAAAATTGTACCATCACTTCCGCTCACAAATCACCTAAAACGCAATATCATACATATTATAGTTCAATATAGTCCAAATAGTCCAATATAAGTCCCCATTATTATTAGTTTTATCCATCTCAGTCCCATAATAATGTTAGTATAAGTCCAGAACGTGTACATAAGTTTTAAACGGACAAAACGACGATTTTTGGGAAGAACAGCAGCCCGGTGCGCGGCACCTGTCAGGGGGTGCTGCGCACCTCCTTGCTGTTCTTCACCGTTTTGTGATTTCTTTGCTAAAAACGTCTTTTTACCCATAGATTTCGACATGCAACCGGTTTAAACTTATTAAAACATCTTTTTAACAGTTTATAAAGCATTTTTGGTTACAAATCCGTGGATCTAAAGGTTATTTCGGTTAAAAACGTTTTTGACCATAAAAAGTCATAGATTTGTTCAAAAACACATTTTCAACCGTTAGATCTTACATGCAATTGAATATTTGTATAAAAATAGTAAAAAGAAAGAAATCTACCGAAGGAAAAGCTCGGATGATGAGTTTTGGTCGGATTTTAGCTCCCAAAAATCTTTACAACACTAGTCCTTTTTGATAAAAACGACACCCCCTTGCTTCTCTAGTTGATTAGAACGATTTGTATGGATAAAAGGTGGATTTTTATGGTGAAAAGTTTCTGGAAATGGTGTTTGTTAGAGAGAAAAATAGAGAGAAGCTAGAGAGAATAAGTGTGTGTGTGTGTGTTTTTCAATTTGTAAAATGAAAATGAAAATGAAATTAGATGGAGTGTTGTTTTAATTGTCTTGGAATACTGGAATGGCAGTAATGGCAGGTCTAGGCTCGAGTTGGTTGGTTGAAAGTTTACAAAAACGAGACAGGGACTGAAAATGTAAATATTTTGAATTCTGGCGTGAGGTGCTGCGCACCTCAACACTAGGTGCTGCGCACCGGGTGATTTTTCAGCCTTTATCAGATTTTTCGTTTTTACGTTTTTGCTTCGTTGGACATTTTTGTTAATTGAAAGTTCTTAAGTATGATTGTTATGAACTTAGGAAAGTTCAATAGGTGTTTTCTTGGTATTAGGACTTATATAATTGATTCCGGAAGTTATTCCGACACTAGTTCCGACAAAGTACAGACTCAACAGTTACGAGCTAGAACAGAACGAACACGATAAAAGAGTAACTAATGTTTCGAACCGATATAGTAATTGAACAAGTACCTGAATTTTACACGGTTGTCACATTCTCCCCGGGTTGAAAGAAATTTCGTCCCGAAATTTAGTGCGTCCCATCAGGAAGAAGAGTTATCGAAGAGATGTGGATACTTCTGACGGAATTGGTCTTCACGCTGATTTTGTTATTTTAGAAATGGAAGAGGATAGCAAAGTTCCCTTAATTCTAGGTCGACCATTCTTACATACTGCAGATGCTATAATTCATGTGAAAGATAGACAAATTTCATTGGGGGTTGGGGATGAAAGAATGATAAATTAAGTTGGATAGACCAAAGAAACATTCATACTCTACCAATGAGACTTGTTTTCGTATTGATGTTATTTATGATATGTCTGACCTAGATGTGCAGGAAAAGCTTGAAGCGGAAGTTGCAGTTGAAAAGGAGAAAAAGATAATGGCAAGTGAGGAAACAAGCGATGAATTGCCAATTGATGAGGATTTTGATCTTATATTGCAAAAAGAACTTGAAGCGTTTGAAAAGACTTGTTCGAGCATGACATTTGAAAAATCCGACCTGGATTTAGATTTATTAGAGATTGAATATTTGATAAATAATCTGGGGGCAAAGTTATTGGAGGGAAGAAGTCCATTTGAGGATTTGGTTTTACTTGAACTTGAATATTTAATAAATAATCCAGGAGCGTCTTTATTGTTTGAAGAAAACTGTCACGGTATTTCTCACGACCCTTTTGATTTATTTTCTTTAACTTGTCGAGAAAAGGAGAATATTTTGCAGGAATTTGAGGATATCGGAGATCATACAGCATGGGAGGAATTTAAGAAGACGAAATTCCATGCAAGCAAATGTGACGATGTTTGGGAAATTGGAGATGTTTTATTACTGATTACTGAGGCTCGAGAGTGGCATGACGCTTGGGTGAAGCGAAACAAGATGTTCGATGTCAGGGAGGAAGCATTGACTTTTGGTGACCATGACGGATATGAGTCGAGTGAGCAATTCATGGATGATGGAAAGCATGTGGGAAAGAAAGGCGAGAGAAATCTCGACCTTTACATGAAGTCGTAAGTGGAGGCATATCGAGTCAAGCTAACGACTCGTTCTTCTCGGGAGGCAACCCGAGTTTTGTTTTTACTTTTTCGTAGTTAAATTGTATTCCATTTTTCATTTTTTTATTATTATTTATTTTTAGGTGTTTTTAACATTTTCTTTTTCAGTTTCAGCTTTTAGGTACCAAGAAAACCAACATAAAAAATAAACCAAAAAAAATTGAAAAACAGAAAGGAAAAAAAAAAAGTCAGAGATTTTTGTAATTTTTGTAAAGTTATTGTTTACCATTTTCCTCTATTAGACTTTAAAAATAGTAGACTATTTTTACTATTTTTATTCCGTCGTAATTTGAAATTATTTTTTTTTTTTTTATGATTTTAATATTTGTGTTTAGTTTTTCTATTTTAGTTTTTATAGATGAGAAGTAAGTTCAGCAATCGGTTTTGGGACTGGCATTCAGTTCAGCACAGCTTTTCACCGAAGATTTTTCGATATCTACGACCGGGTTCTACTTTCTTCTTTTCTTATTTTGTATTTATTTTTCTTTTTAGATTTTCTTTTGTAATTTCCCTTAGGTTTTGAGTCGTTAACACATTAGGGACAATGTGTTACTTAAGTTTGGGGGGTCATCGGGAAATTTCAAATTTTGTTTTTCGACCCTTGGCTTAGTTTCCATCGTGTTGAATTGTGTTAATTTGTACAGTTTTTGAGTCAGAAAATAGAAAAAATACAAAAAATCGAAAAATTAAAAAAGACCAAAAAAATATAACGTGTCTAGTCGGTAAATACCTTAAACTTTAAGCATAACCAGACGCATTTTAACCCTACTCAGAAAAATAGTGAGAGTTTGAGCCTTTGAAAGTATTTATTTTTAATACTACTTTTTCGTTTCTTTGAGTGTGCCGATGGTTGATGACTTTAGAACTTGACATTGTTATACATTTCGAGACCACATATGAGCAATTGCATTAGGGTAACTTAGTGTGATTTGGTACAATGATAGGGGCAATTAGGATTAACCCATTTGTGTAGCCTTTTCGTTTCTTTTATATATTTTCCGCCTAACCCTTGTAACACTTACTTTTAGTGTTAGAAACTCTAGTAAACCAATTTGCGCCTAAACCGTTTATTTTCTAAACACTACTATATATTTGTACACTCGCCTTATTTTCGTTTCTTTTTAGATTAAGTCCGAACTTAGTTTTTTGATTACTATTATATATGAAGTAAAGTTAGAGTTACTAAGGCAGAAAAGAAAAGTAGATTATTATTGCCTTGTATTATTTTGTATTTGGAGAAATAGTTGAGAAAAAAAAATATATATATATATAGTGATTATTAGCCTTTTGAGCATGTGTACTTACCACGAGAAAAATTATTTTGTAAGGCATGTACTAGGCTGAAAGAGTGAAAAAAAAAGTGAAAAAGAAAAAAAATCGGAAAAACAGAAAAGCGAAAAAAAATTAGTTGTAGATTTTAAGAGAAATAATGTATCTTGAGTCTTGTATTATATATTTTGTATATTCGGAGAAAAAAAGTATAAGTTGAAGAAATTGAGCAATCCGGTTCGTTAGAGATTTTATTTAGTTCGGATTTAATCTAAGTTTTAGTATATTTTTATTTTTACCCTTTTACACTCCATTATATATTATTCACATGCCTATACCTGTATATTACAACCCGAATAAAAGTCCCCGTTTAGTTGTACCTAGACTCTAGTGGTGGAGATTTGATTCTTTATCAAGCCTATGATAGAATATTCACCATGACTGAGCAGTTGAGCGATTCTACAGAAATATTCTACACACCCTTTTAGATTAGTTTGAGAGATTGTGTGATTTTACTTCCCATAAAAATCGTGAGGTGTTTGGTTATGTTAATTTTGGCTTTGATAATTATTTTTTAACACAGTTTTTGCTTGAGGGCAAGCAAAAGGTTAAGTTTGGGGGGATTTGATATCGCATATTTATACATTTATTTCTATGCGATATTCGGTCACAATTCATAGTAAACATGATGGATATGATAGGTTTTTGAATTTAATCGTGTGGAAAAGTTGTTTTTGTCTATTTTATAGGTTTATATGATTGGGAAGTGGAAATGGTGGAAGAAATGAGCTTAAAAGACGAAAAATAGTGATTTTGGACGAAGAGAACGTCGCAGTACCACCTCTACCGTTTTGATCATAACTTCTTCATACGATATCCGATTTAGGTGATTCAAATTGGAGAATAAAGAAGAAAGAGAGAGCTACAATTTGCAAATTTTGAATATTGGTAAAAAAAAATGCACGGTGCTGCGCACTGAAGGGTTGGTGCTGCGCAGTAACGCGATTTTCAACAATTGGAATTTGACTCGAACTCGATTTCCTCTTGATTTATCTCTATAAATACCAACCCAAACGACCAGTTTTCATCACCAATTATTATTATCATCTACTGGAGCTGGAGATCACGTTTGGGAGCTAGGAAAAGAGTTAGAGTCGGAGTTTGTTTAATATTCGGTCACACAACGATTTCCGACATTCTTCGTTTGTCTTTCTTTCTTTTTCAAGACTTTTCAGTTATGTTTTCTTTATTCTTAGCTGCTGATTTAGATTTTATAATGAGTAGCTAAAACTCTTTTATGCTTGTTTGAACACGGATCTTGTTTGAAGTTCGAGTTTTCGTAATTGATTTATTTATGTTTTTGTGTTTAATCGGTGATCCTTATTTGCTAAAGTTTTAATATATTATCTTTAAGTTGTTTATATATAATTTGCTTAATCAACATTCTAGGTATTCGAGAGGAATCTAGATAGATTAAATAGGTTGTATGAAATAATCGGCCGGTCTATAATCGGTTTAAAATTACTAGGATTCGAGAGGACTTAGTAATCACAACTTAGGTAATTAAACTTAATTGAATAAGTATATTTGTTAAGATTCGGAAGGACTTGATAATTAGAGGAGTTATTCGAGAGGAAACTCTATAAGATTAGATCACTAAAAACAGGCTTGGTACTTATTGCTTAATTATTAATAATTATAACTGTATTCGAGAGGAACGGTGTAGTTAGAGGTAATTAAAGTTAATAAAAGATTCGAGAGGAATTTTACTATATTTTAGAAGTTTAATATTTAATCAATTTCGTAAACGTGAATGGTAAATAAGTGAAGTGTCAAACAGGTATATTTTCTCCTTTATTTGATTATATCAATTACTTTTTCGATCGATTTTAATTAATCACTTTTTCTTAATTACTTGCAATCTTTTGTTACGATAAAAAACCCCCAAAATCACTTAGTATTATTAATTCGAAATTTTAAAAACAAATTAGTTCCTGCGAACGAACCTTTACTTGCTTTTAACTATATTACATACGAATAGGTCCACTGCCTATAAGTGTGTAATTAAGTCAAATAGTAGGTCGAGTTTAATAGACTAGATTTTACACATCAAGTAGTGAGTGAGTTACAATTTTGAGTTTCTCGATAAAAGTTTCCGAAATGAAAATATAAGTATAAAAAGTATCATAATGAAAAGAATCGGAACGCCACTAAAACATATACAGTTATTGAAAGAGTTTCGAACGTACGCAAGTAAAAATAGTACTCGTATCATAAAGGTTGCAGCGAAATCCATCGCTAAAATATAGTATATGCGTAGGTAATATGTGCTTAACTAAATTAGTAACTTGTATCAATCACTTGGCATAATATAAGGTAAGTCTACACTAAACCGATTGTCTGGTCAGATCTAGCCCCAAATGTTTCATTGAGTTTCCACCTGAATCTAGTAATATGTGCTTGGGTCGCGAACCCTGAGCAAGGAGTGACCTCTCCTAAGTATCGATACCCATAATACTAACGGCTATTGCTAATAGTGTGTAAAGTTTCGAACCAAAAACGGGGCAATTGAGTTCTGTTTCTAAAAATAGTAGTAAGCACTTACGGTTTATATTTTCTTCAAGGATTGGTCTCCTACAAGTAGCCTAAATTTAGTTTAGCCAATTAAGGGGGCTTTAACACATAATACGCATAATAGTTTCAAAGTTTCACAAGTTTCCATAGTTTCCAAGTTTCACAAGTTTCCAAAGGTTTCCAAAGTTTCCAACGTTTCAAAAGTTCCCAAGGTTTCATACGAGTTTCACATGTTTCAAAAGTTTCAAAGTTTCATACGAGTTTCACATGTTTCAAAGGTTTCGAAGTTTCCTACGAGTTTCACATGTTTCACGTTTCATAAGTTTCAAAAGTTTCAAGTTTCACGAGTTTCAAATAGTTTCAACGAAGTTACATAAACATACAATCTTATGTTTCCCCCAAATAAGTAGTTTAAAATAGTAAAAACATAGTGGGGTTGTAACTCACGGGTTGCGAAGAAAAGATATTAATAAGCACAGAGGGAGCGGAACGCATCGGGAATCAACGATGACCTAAAACACCGGAATAACGTATTAATATTATAAGTATGATTTAAGTTATGTTAAAGTCCCAATTTAACATTTTTAAGCTTAAATCTTTATACCTTTGATTCTGTCCCAAAGTCTTATTACGGAAATTATGTGATGATTCGTGTTCGAGTATGTTTTAAGTCCATTTTCAAAACACTTTCCCGCTTTGAACATGCAATTTAAACCAATATAAACGATAATACAAATGTTTTAAGTCCTCAATCTTTCCCAAACAGTTTCTTTATTAAAAACAGTAAGCTTTTCAAAATATACAATCTGTAGTAACTTATTTGAGCTTATTTTTACGTTTAAAGTTCTCAAAACGACAATTTTCACGAACAGCGAGATCCAGACAGCGGCTGGAGATACTCAGCCGCCGGCTGGACCTTAGCCGCCGACTGAGTGTCTCCAGCCGCCGGCCAGAGGCCTTCGGCCATTTTCTAGATTTCGTCATTTTTTCGATTTTTAGCCCGTTTTAGTGTTCGATTCGAACATGCAAACTGTTATAACTCAAATATATACATTTTTAAGCAAAAGTCACGGTTTCTTTTAGATTTATATCATCAAAATGTAGATCTATTAGAAAAACTTGTTTTTAAATAAGAAAACGTTTTGGATTTTTATAAAAACCATTTTTCAGTTTATAGATCGTCCATGCAATCAAATATTTAAGTAAAAAGAGTAAAAAGGAAGAGTTCTACCGAAGGAAAACTTTAGTTGACGGTTGGATGTGAATCTAGCTTCAAAAAGTGTGTGAATCTTCTTCAAAAACCCGGTTTTAAGCCTCCTTTTGTTACTCTTTTCTTTATGGACGATTTGGATCGTCCTCTCGCTTTGACCATCGGTTTGAGGGTGGTAAGCGGTGCTAAGGTCTAGTCGCGTCCCGAGCGACTTCTGAAGCGCGTTCCAAAAGCGGGACGTGAATCGACTGTCCCTGTCAGAGATGATGGAGAGAGGTGTTCCGTGGCGAGAGATGATCTCGTTGATATTGATTTGCGCGAATTTCTCCATCGAGTGAGTTTCTCGTACCGGTAAGAAATGAGCAGACCTCGTCAATCGGTCCACAATTACCCAAATGGTGTCGTTGCCTTTTGCCGTCCGGGGCAGCTTTGTAATGAAATCCATGGAGATCTGTTCCCACTTCCACATAGGAATCTCCGGTTGCTGCAGTAGTCCTGAGGGTTTCTGATATTCCGCCTTGACCTTGGAGCAAGTAAGGCACTTGGCCACGTACAAGGCGATATCCTTCTTCATGCCCGGCCACCAATAATACTCCCGAAGGTCCTTGTACAACTTATCAGATCCAGGGTGAATGGAGTATCGGGAACGGTGGCCCTCATCCAATATTAGCTTGCGAAGATCTTCAGATTTCGGTATCCAGGCTCGGCCCTTGAGGTAATGAATTCCGTCGGATTTGAGTTCGAACTCCTTCTCATGATTGTGCAACGTTTCCCCCTTTAAGTTCTCGGGCTTCAACGCTTCTCGATGGGCCTCGGCGATTTGCGTTCGAAGATTTGTTTAAATTTGAATACCTAATGCTCTAACCCGAGATGGTCTTACCCTTTCCTTCCGACTCAGGGCGTCTGCTACTATGTTTGCCTTACCCGGGTGGTACTTAATCTCGCAATCGTAGTCACTCAGCAGTTCGACCCATCTCCTTTGTCTCATGTTGAGCATCTTCTGGTCTAGAATGTGTTGAAGACTCTTATGATTCGTGAAGACCGTGCACTTAGTACCATACAAATAGTGTCTCCAGATCTTTAATGCAAATACGACTGCTCCTAGCTCCAGGTCGTGGGCAGTGTAGTTCTGTTCGTGCACCTTGAGTTGCCTTGAAGCGTAGGCGATGACTTTATCTTTCTGCATAAGGACACACCCAAGTCCTTGATGGGATGCATCGAAGAATACCACGAAGTTATCCGTACCCTCCGGTAGGGAAAAAATCGGTGTGTGGCAGAGCTGGTGTTTGAGTTTCTGGAATGATTCCTCTTGCTTCGTACCCCAAACAAAATCCTTGTCCTTCTGAGTGAGCTCGGTGAGTGGCTTAGCGATCTTCGAGAAATTCTCGATGAACCTTCGATAATAGCCGGCCAATCCTAGAAATTGAAGAATTTCCGTAGGAGTCGTTCGGGGCTTGCCATTTCTCGATCGCTTCTATCTTAGCCGGATCTACATGGATCCCTTCTTGGTTGACCACATGACCAAGGAAATGCACTTCCCGGAACCAAAATTCACACTTAGAGAATTTGGCGTACAGTTTCTGATCTCGGAGGAGTTCTAAGATGAGTTTCAGGTATTTCGCATGATCCTCTTTGTTTCTCGAGTAGATAAGGATGTCATCAATGAACACGATCACGAATTGGTGCAAATAAGGTCTACACACCCTGTTCATCAAGTCCATGAACACCGCTGGTGCGTTGGTTAAACCAAATGGCATGACAAGGAATTCGTAATGGCTGTAACGAGTACGAAAAGCGGTTTTAGGAATGTCGGTCTCACTGACACGAACCTGATGATAACCCGAGCGGAGGTCGATTTTCGAGAAATAAGTTGCAACCTGCAACTGGTTGAAAAGGTCATCGATCCTCGGGAGTGGGTATCGGTTCTTGACGGTCAGCTTGTTCAGTTCGCGGTAGTCGATGCACATGCGGAAGGATCTGTCTTTCTTTTTAACGAAGAGGATTGGGGCTCCCCAGGGGGACGAGCTTGGACGAATAAGACCATGATCCAAGAGTTCTTGTAGCTGTTTCGACAGCTCTTGCATTTCCAGTGGGGCTAGGCGATACGGTGTCCTAGCGACCGGTGTTGCACCAGGAACTAGGTCTGTCCGGAATTCCATTTGTCGGTGTGGAGGTAGCCCGGGTAAATCCTCAGGAAAGACTTCAGGGTGATCCTTGACTACTGGAATATCTTGTATACGGATCTCCTTGGGTTTACGTTCGACAACGTGAGCGAAAAATGCGTCACAGTCCTTCTCGAGGTACTTGCGCATTTTCATGGACGACACGATACGGAGTTGTCGTCCGGGTTTGTCTCTTTGAACAACTAGAGTTTCGGTGTCTGAAAGAGGGATGCGGATAAGTTTGTCAAAACAAAAAATCTCGGCTTGGAAAGGAGAGAGCCAGTCCATTCCGACGATCACATCAAAGCTTTTCAGCTCGAGGAATTAAGTCAATAGGGAAGGTTTTATCAGACAGGCGTATGGAGCATCCTAGGATTATATCCTTAGCTTCGAACTCCTGACCGTTAGCGTACTCTATGGTGAAGCTATCCTTAAGAACCTTAGATCCTAAGTTAATGAGGGGTCTAAATTCTAAGGATACAAAGCTTCTTTCAGCTCCTGAATCGAACAAAACTGATGCATAGTAGTTATTAATAGGAAACGTACCGTTCACCGCGTTCGGATCTTGTCGAGCTTCCTCAGCTGTGAGTGCGAATGCACGTCCTCGACCTCGCCCGCCTTGGTTCGGTTGGGCGTTCCGGAGTCTCGGAAAAGCGTTCCGGAAGTGCTGGTCACTTCCGCACTCGAAGCACGCCGGCTTCTGGCCTGGGACTATCGCCCTTTCCGTGCAGTACTTAGCGAAATGCCCTACCTTCTGTCATTTTAAACACACCGGGCAGTTCCCGTGGTGGTGGAAGTTGCACTTATCTCACTTGGGGTTTGTCCCCGTGTATCGAGTTCCAGCTGGTGGCGGTGGCGGTGGTGGTGCTACAGCTGCTATGGCAAGGTTGCGGGTGGTCTTTTTCTTCTTATTCCTATCACTTCGCCTTGGGGTCTGGTCGGATTTCCTTTTATCACCCGACTCCTTCTTGGAGGATGTAGGAGCGGTGAGTAGGTTGCTTGTGAGGTGGTGGGCTAGGATGATGGCACTCTGGAGGGTCTGGGGTTCCGCTGCGATGACCATTCCTCTGATTTCAGGAACAAGATCGGAGACATAACGGTCGATCTTGTTCTCTTCAGGAGTCACTAACCTCGGGACTAGTCGAGCCAATTCGTGGAATCGGGTAGTATACCCTTCGATGTCGTTTCCGACCATCGTGTGATCCCAGAGCTCGGCCTCGATCTTCTTGATTTCCCCTTTGGGGCAGTACTCCTCTATCAAGAGGTTCTTGAATTGTTCCCAGGTGAGAGCATAGGCGGTCTCGCGTCCTCTATTGCGGACCACGTTGTTCCACCAAGTCAGCGCCTTACCGTGTAGCACGCAGGAGGCGTACTGCACCTTATCAGCTTCGGAACATCTGCTGATGTGCAGCACCTACTCGATGCTCTCAAACCAGGACACCAGTCCTACGGCACCAGTTGTGCCATGGAACTCCTTGGGCTTAGAAGCCATGAAGCTCTTGTAGGTGCAAGCAGGGGGGATTCGGGTTTGGTTGGTGGTTCTGGTGGTTGTTATGTTGTTGCTGTTGTTGCTGCTGCTGTTGTTGCTGTTGATGTTGTTGTTGCTGTTGTTGTTGCTGTTGGTGGTGATTGTTGACATTCGCATTGATCCCAGCAGTGATTTGGGCGATCATGTTGGGCATCGCTGCATTCAACTGCTCAGCGACTTGTTCAGCGATGATACTGGCGTTTGTACGAGGTGCCATGATTCTACAACAGACAACAGATCCAGTTTAGAAACGCACGATTAGAGTATGATAAGAATATAATCCAATGAACAAGTTAACAATCCCACAAGAGTAATATAACAGGACAGATAGCACACGCACGACAAAGATTCAAGAGATTCACACGACAGAGATTCATGCGTAAGAGAATAATTCAATCATAGAACAAGATTCACACGACAATAACAACAATAGATAATAAAAGAGAGAAACTTCATTCATTAATAATAATAAAGTTGAGTACAAGGTTCAAATGGAAATGAAGTACAGTACAATACAATAAGGAAATAAATAGAAATGGCTTGGAGCTGTGTACATGGAAAATTAAAACTCGGCCTACAGTACATAAATAAAGGAAACGAACTAACGGCGTCTCTCCAGGAACATCTTGGCGACGATGACCGCTAACAGGGTCCCCATGACCAAGCAAACTCCTACCAAACGCTGCACCGTCCGGGCTGTGGCATGAACTGCATCGAGATGTCGTAGCGCCTGCTCCGACAACCGATCTGCGGCATCGGAGACCTCACAGAGGAGCAGCCCTTGTTGTTGGGCTTCCTCAGAAAGTCCCCTTACCTCGCGGTGGAGGTGCAGGAAAGCGGCAGGAGGGGGAAGCTGAGGGGTAGGCGGCATCCTCTGCCTAGCTGCTTCAGCGTCGCGGGCACGCTGCATCTCTTCACGCTCGAGCTGCCGCTCCCACGTGTAATGATCCATCATCGAGGTGCGTGGAGCCTCGGGAGGTGGGTGCCCGAAAGGAAGATGGGGTGGTACAGGCCTGGACGGACCGTCCTACTGCGCCGCCATCCTGTCAGGTAGTCGACCCGGAAGGACGACATGCTTACGTGCCGTCATAACGACACGGGGTCCACGTCGCTGGGGCGGTGCGGCGACGGACGCCGGTTGAGGTGGTGGTAGTACCGACCTCGGGCTGGACCCGATGCTGCTCGACACAGCCATGGAGGTATCCTACGTGGGGTCGGTAGTCTGGTGACGGAGGCTCTCCGAGGCGGTATGGCCCTCAGAAGCCTCATGCGATGACGCGACTCTCTGCTGTGATCGGGACTGGGATCGCGAGGGGGATCGTGAGCGTGAAGACTGAGGCATGACAGATCTACGACACAAGGAGTTTCGTAAGTACGGGAACAAGGTAATGTTAAAGGAAAAATGTGTAAGGAAATGCATGTAAGGGTCGATCATGTGAGATTGGGAATATTAAGACCGGGAATTTTCGACTCAAAACCGTTTAACATTAGTAATTACGTTCCGTCCTTGCATAAGTCATTTTGAACTAGGCATGGGTGATCAGGCCATGCTTAGTTAAAAACAATCATGCAATCGCGAAATTAATTCTCTAAAGTTTTGAACCCATAATGATTTTCCGAAAAGCCTTGGTTATAGTTTGGTTTCGAAAACTTTTTGAAAAAATTTTAAAACCGTTTTCACTATAACTTGTGCTCTGATACAAAGTCCGTCACACCCCGCTATAGCGGAAACACGGAATGTGAGAGCTGGAATATCATTACACGGTTATAAGCAAACTAAATGATTCAAGTCATTTCATTAAAAATAAAATAGTTCATAATCCGAAATCAACCAAGCAGTTTAATAGTTTAATCCAAGTACAAAGTACAAAGTTTCCAAAATAAATTCCCAAAACAAAAGGGGTCTTTCCCAAGCTTCGCCTCACGTGACCAAACCGACCCTTCCTTGCCATGCACTTCTACACTTACACTAGTTTCCTGAAACATAAGATAAAGTGTAAACTACATTGAGTAGTGAGTGAGTTACAGTTTTGAGTTTCTCGATAAAAGTTTCCGAAATGAAAATATAAGTGTAAAAAGTATCATAATGAAAAGAATCGGAACGGCACTAAAACATATACACTTATTGAAAGAGTTTCGAACGTACGCGAGTAAAAATAGTACTCGTATCATAAAGGTTGCAGCGGAATCCATCGCTAAAATATAGTATATGCGTAGGTAATATGTGCTTAACTAAATTAGTAACTTGTATCAATCACTTGGCATAATATAAGGTAAGTCTACACTAAACCGATTGTCTGGTCAGATCTAGCCCCAAATGTTTCATTGAGTTTCCACCTGAATCTAGTAATATGTGCTTGGGTCGCGAACCCTAAGCAAGGAGTGACCTCTCCTTAGTATCGATACCTATAATACTAACGGCTATTCCTAATAGTGTGTAAAGTTTCGAACCAAAAACGGGGCAATTGAGTTATGTTTCTAAAAATAGTAGTAAGCACTTACGGTTTATATTTTCTTCAAGGATTGGTCTCCTACAAGTAGCCTAAATTTAGTTTAGCCAATTAAGGGGCATTAACACATAATACGCATAATAGTTTCAAAGTTTCACAAGTTTCCATAGTTTCCAAGTTTCACAAGTTTCCAAAGAGTTCCAAAGTTTCCAACGTTTCAAAATTTCCCAAGGTTTCATACGAGTTTCACATGTTTCAAAAGTTTCAAAGTTTCATACGAGTTTCACATGTTTCAAAGGTTTCGAAGTTTCCTACGAGTTTCACATGTTTCACGTTTCATAAGTTTCAAAAGTTTCAAGTTTCACGAGTTTCAAATAGTTTCAACAAAGTTACATAAACATACAATCTTATGTTTCCACCAAATAAGTAGTTTAAAATAGTAAACACATAGTGGGGTTGTAACTCACGGGTTGCGAAGAAAAGATATTAATAAGCACGGAGGGAGTGGAACGCGTCGGGAATCAACGATGACCTAAAGCACCGGAATAACGTATTAATATTATTAGTATGATTTAAGTTATGTTAAAGTCCCAATTTAACATTTTTAAGCTTAAATCTTTATACCTTAGATTCTGTCCCAAAGTCTTATTACGGAAATTATGTGATGATTCGTGTTCGAGTAGGTTATGAAGTCCGATAAGTCCAATTAAGTCCAAAAAGTGTCAATGTTCGAGGTCAATATGCATAAGTTACAAAAATGTTAAGTTGCTGAGTTTTATTACAAGTTCACGGTGAAATTTAGGTAGCGCTTCCGCGCTATAAAAATTTAAGTCCATTTTCAAAACACTTTCCCGCTTTAAATATGCAATTTAAACCAATATAAACGATAATACAAATGTTTTAAGTCCTCAATCTTTCCCAAACAGTTTCTTTATTAAAAACAGTAAGCTTTTCAAAATATACAATCTGAGGTAACTTATTTGAGCTTATTTTTACGTTTAAAGTTCTCAAAACGGCAATTTTTACGAACAGCGAGATCCAGACAACGGCTGGAGATACTCAGCCGCCGGTTGGACCTGAGCCGCCGGCTGAGTGTCTCCAGCCGCCGCCAGAGGCCTTCGGCCAGTTTCTAGATTTCGTCATTTTTTCGATTTTAGCCCGTTTTAGTGTTAGGTTCGAACATGCAAACTGTTATAACTCAAATATATACATTTTTAAGCAAAAGTCAAGGTTTCTTTTAGATTTATATCATCAAAATGTAGATCAATTAGAAAAACTTGTTTTTAAATAAGAAAACGTTTTGGATTTTTATAAAAACCATTTTTCAGTTTATAGATCGTCCATGCAATCAAATATTTAAGTAAAAAGAGTAAAAAGGAAGAGTTCTACCGAAGGAAAACTTTAGTTGACTGTTGGATGTGAATCTAGCTTCAAAAAGTGTGTGAATCTTCTTCAAAAACCCGGTTTTAAGCCTCCTTTTGTTACCCTTTTCTTTATGGACGATTTGTATGTATTTTAGTGGACGATTTTTGTGTTTTTGTTGTTGTTTATGGTGTGAAGTTTCTGTTCTTGCTTGAGGGTGTTTGAAGATTAGAGAGAAAATGAGTGTAATGTGTGTGTGTGTGTGTAATTTGAAATGAAAAGGAAAGTAATTGGGGAGGTGGGAAAAGGGGTTGGGACTGGTCTTGGGAAGCCAAATGACAGTAATGACCAGCCCAATCCCATTTAATGGTGTTGGTCCAATCACAATCCATGCAAAAATGAGTCACCAAGGCACAGTCAGCGGCTGGAAGGTTTTTTTTTCTTCAGCTCGGTGACTTTTTAAGTTTCCATTATTGTTAGTTGTGGACTAGATTCTTTATTAGTTTCCGTTATGAACTTAGTCAAGTTCTTGTATAGTTTCTTTTGTGTTAGGATTTATTAGTTGATTCCGACTTTGGTTCCGACAAATAAAGACTCAACAAGTACGAACTAGAACAATATGAACACGATAAAAAGTAACCAGAGATTCGAACCGATATAGTAACTGAGAATCACCTGAATTTTAGACGGTTGTCACAGTTGACTCGATCCCTAGCAACACCGGCTTGTACTTGGTCTTCCATCATCCTATGAGCCTCGTTGGGTGATTTATACAAAAAACTGCCACCACCCGCTAAATCTAAGTCGTGTTGAGAACGCCTATCCAAACTGTAATAGAAGATGTCTATGACTTCCTCTCGATCCAAATCATGTCCATGGAAATTTCTCAACGACTCCTTAAGTCTAACCCAAGCATCCGTGATAGTCTCATTATCCCACTGTTGTAAAGTCCTAATTTGGTTTGGAAGCTTCCTACGCAGAATGGGTGGAAAGTAACGGGTCACAAAGCTTTCTCTCATTTCTTCCCAACTCTCAATTGACCCCGTTTCTAACTCATTAAACCATGTTTTCGCTTCCCCCGTTAAAGATGATGGAAATAGACTCAACATTACTCCTTCCTCACGTCCCTCTCCATATCTAAACATCTTACATGTTTCCATGAAATTCGCCACATGCCTATGCGGGTCAGCCTTAAAATGCCCGTCAAATGTGTTGTCTTGAATCATCTTGAGGTGATTACCTTTAACTGAAAAGTCATTCCCCAAATCCGGTGCAACAATAGCGGACCCATTCGTCGGTGGTACTACCCGGTTCCGGTTTATCATAGGTATGTCGAACGGGTTGGGTGGGTTGTTGTTAATTACAGCTCCATTCGGGTTTCCATTATCCTCCATTTCCTCTTCAAAAACTAACTCTACTTCCTCTTCGGAAGATTCCTTATCACTAAAAACGACTGCTCCAAATCCTCGTTTCCTCAAAATTCTTTCCGGGTCAGAAACAGGACTTTTCACTTGCTTCCTTTGGGACCTCGTGTACATCCACAATTCAATAACCTGAAAATCACAAAACTAACAAACAAACACCGTGAAATCTATTCAACACAAACAAGCAAAACTAAAATCTCAACTAAATCAAGTCCCCGGCAGCGGCGCCAAAAAATTGATGTGCGAAATTTAGTTTTCCGAAATTAAGCTTTTAACTAGACTACGACACCGGGCAGTTTACCCTTGTTGATCGTAGTAAAGTATGGGCAAAATCCGGGTTCGATCACGGGGACTATTTATAATTGAGATAATAGTAATAAAGTAACAAATAACAAGTAACAATGTGGGTTTTAGTCTGAGGAAGACTTTAAAGAAAAAATGACTAAAAATGATTTGTAATTCAAATGGAGATAAAATACGCTTGCTTGGACCGTTCACGAGTATATAATCTTTCCTAAGTATGAATTGATGATAAACTTCTAATATAAAATCCTAAGTTCCTTTCGAATACCGGATTTCTACGATTATTTATCCATGTAACGATTCCTTTCGAATACCTGTTAGCACCTAAAATAACCGTGCATTAAGTTTCAAGTCGATGTGTGAGAATTAACCTATAAGCTTCCTTTCGAATAGCTTACTAATCAACAAACCGATTTCTCTTAATTTATCAATTAGCGTTTGTGTTTAATCTTATTTATTTCAATTACTATTAACGATTCCTTTCGAATACCGTTAACTTTCTATCAACTAAAGACCGGTCGATATATTCATTCTTATTATGTTAAAATCGAATTCCTTTCGAATACCCGATTTCTAAATAAGAACATAAGTAATTTTATAATTTCTAAAATCTTAAACCCAAACGGATCCCCAATTAACCTCTACACATCATAATCATACAATTCATACTCAAGATTAATCATACACACGATCACATATCCAAGCAAACGTAAAGGAAAATTAGCTACGCATAATCTTAATCAAACACGAATAATAAATAAAAGACATGATTATATTGAAATTAAAATGAAAAGAGTGTAATACCAAACTGAAATTAACGATTGAAAGTGTCTCCAAAATCACAAATTGATGAAAATAAACTGAAAATTAGTTCAACGATTACTCTGAAATTACGAAAATAAGATGATTTCTTCTTCTTTAATGATTGTGTGTTGATTAGGAACTTATTATTGTGTCCCCTAATGATATAAAAGATGATGATAATAGTGTAAAATTGTCCCCCTTTAAGCTAGTAACCAAGACCTTTCACTTCTCCCACTTGAAAACCAATTAAAAACGATAAGTAACTATTGAAGCAAGGAATGCGGCGCATTACCCCCTGAATGCGGTGCATTCAGGGGTCAGAAGCTCCAGTTTTGTATATTTTTTCGTTGCGGTCAATTTGGCGCCGACCGGAGGTCTTTTCGAGTCTGTATGCTCCCGATACATCCGTTTTATTATCAGCTGCATTTTGGTCCTTAATTGATCCTTTTTCATCCCAAACATATTAAAACACCTAAAACATAAACTTTACACAAAAATAAGTAATACGAGGCTATCCATTACGTTTTGACTCAAAAACATAACAAATATCGCGAAAGAATACGCGTATAATCGAGCGATATCAGAGCATCACACAACCGCTTATTCAGTAACTGAAAAGCCTCCTCCTGTTCTACCCCCCAAAAAAAACTCCTCGCTCTTCTGGATCAATTTCGTCATAGGCGAGGCTACCTTCGATAAATTCTCGATGAAACGAAGATAGTAACCTGCCAAACCCAAGAATAAACGGATCTCGGTGGGTGTCTTCGGAGCGACCCAATATCTGACGGCTTCAATCTTGGCAAGATCAACGAGAATACCCTTCCCGCTAACCACATGGCCAAGAAACTGAACCTCAGATAACCAAAACTCGCACTTCGAGAACTTTGCATAAAGATGCTCCTGTCTAAGCAACTCCAACACTAATCTCAAGTGCTCCTCGTGCTCCTCACGGCTACGAGAAAATATAAGGATGTCGTCAATGAACACGATCACAAATTTGTCTAGGTAAGGACGACATATATGGTTCATCATGTCCATGAAAGCTGCAGGCGCATTCGTGAGACCTAATGGCATAACTAAGAACTCGAAATGACCGTATCGCGTCCTGAAAGCGGTCTTCGGAATGTCCTCCTCCTGCACTATCAACTGATGATATCCGGATCGTAGTCAATATTCGAGAAGAAGCATGAACCCTGAAGCTAGTCGAACAAATCATCTATACGCGACAAAGGATACCGGTTCTTCACCGTCAGCTTATTCAGCTCCTTGTAGTCTATACACAACCTCATAGAACCATCCTTCTTCTTCACGAAGAGTACCGGCGCGCCCCAAGAAGAGATACTCGGTCTAACGAAGCCTTTATCCACCAAATCATGTATCTGCCTCGATAGCTCTAATATCTCCGAAGGTGCCAACCGATAAGGAGCCTTCGCCACCGCGCTGCTCCGGAAACCAAGTCTATACGAAACTCTACCTGTCTACTAGGGGATAAACCAGGTAAATCCTCTGGAAATATATCGGGAAAGTCACGAACCACCGGCTTCTCCTCAATCTTCTCCGCTCAGTCTTTCTTCACAAGGTGTGCAAGAAAGAGTGTGAAATCCCGTCTAATGTACTCCCGAACCTTCAAACACGAAAAGATATTAAGGCGCTTCCCCACCTTATTCCCCTAAACTAACAACGGTCCGCCATGGTAACGGAATACGAATCATCTTCTCGAAACATACGATCTCTGTACGGTGTGTCGCTAGCCAATCTATACCGATAATAACGTCGAAGCTACCCAAAGTAATCGGAATCAAGTCGATAGGAAAAGTGTGATCATCAAAAATAACACTACATGCAGAAAGTATCTCAGTAGCATGCAAAAACTCACCATCAGCTAGTTCTATCTCAAAAGCAGGCGCTAAAGGTCTAGAAGTACAGGAAATCATAGTCCTAAACTCAGTAGATATAAAGCTCTTCGAGGGATAGACCATCTGTAGCTCTGTAGAATAATCTCCTTAAGCTGAAATACGATATCGGGCATTGATGCAACCATATGCTCGGCGAATGACTGACTAAAATCTGGAGTCGAACCTCTCGGAATCGCAATAGTAGGACGACCTAGTCTCGTCGACTTCCTTGCAGATAGAAGCTTTCTTCGGTGTCAAAGCAAAAGGGACGTAAAAATAAAAAGGAAATAAAATAAAAGAAAGAAAAGTGTGCAACACAAAAATAAGGCCAAATACAAAAATAACAAAAGCGAAAACAAAACACGTAAGGCAAATGGTGCACACACAACAAATCAGAGAAAATCGATTTAAAAGCCTATGGTCATAGCCCAAGTGATTTACTTCGTAAAATCACTCGGTTCGCTATAACCTTTGGCTCTGATACCAACTTCTGTCACACCCCGCTCAAAGCGGAAAAACACGTGTTGTTCCAGTTACGATATCAAGAGTCAAGGATTAAAACATTACAACCAATAAACAAAACATCGAAATAACATTAATCATGCCAAATTTTTACAAAATACATTACAAGTCAAAAGCGATGAATCGCCGAGTACAATACAATACAAATGTCACAAAACGGATCGTCATGGAAATTACATGAGACATCACAAGTTCCAAAATACACAAAACAAGCGATCCGAAAAGAAAGTATGGCATGATCAAAGAAATCCTCCAACTCCTGAAAAGCGTTAAAAACGATATCAACAACATGTTGGTGAATTATTCGCAATTTTAAGTAAAAGCTGACCCAACGACAAGTTTATAAGGCAGACCTATTCTACTAGGTAAGCAAGATAATCAGTAACGTCTAGCATACAAGCAGGCAATATATACAGTAACGTCTACCATTCGAGCAGACAATTTATACATTAATGTCTAGCATTCAAGCAGACAAGATATACAGTAACGTCTAGCATTCAAGCAGGCAATTTATACAGTAACGTCTAGCATTCAAGCAGACAAGATATACAGTAACGTCTAGCATTCAAGCAGACAATGTATACGGTAACATCTAGCATTCAAGCAGACAAGATATACAGTAACGTCTAGCATTCAAGCAGACAATGTACACGGTAACGTCTAGCATTTAAGCAGACAAGATATACAGTAACGTCTAGCATTCAAGCAGACAAGATATATAGTAACGTCTAGCATTCAAACCGACAAGATATACAGTAACGTCTAGCATTCAAGCAGAAAATGTATACGGTAACGTCTAGCATTCAAGCAGACAAGATATACAGTAACGTCTAGCATTCAAGCAGACAATGTATACGGTAACGTGTAGCATTCAAACAGAAAATTTTAAAATACGCTTTCCAACCCCAAAATAGTAAAGACAGGGCTACGAATAAGTCACAATGAAAGCTCAGCAAAGTATCTGGTAAAATCAATATGGAGAAAACACTCCACCCCCCAAGTGCCCTAAAACAAACATAACATAGTCTAAGTATCTCTATAAGTCCAGTACGGTTTAGCCTTGTCGGTTAAGGTTAATATGTTTTAGTTATGAAGAGTTTATAATCCCGATGGTGTAAAGGAAAGATATAGCATTATCTAGCAAAATACATGTTTTCGACCAAAACCGTGTTGATAGTGTATATTTTAAGATTGACATGGGTTTTGGGGTTAAAACATAAGATTTGAAAGGGTGTAACACTTTACGTACGTTATAACGTCATTATAAATGGGTTGTATCAAAACATAATTAGTTACGTAACTAACAGTTACGCTATGTAACTAACAGTTACGCTATGTACCTAACAGTTACGCTAGCGTAACTAACAATTACGCTGCGTAACTAACAGTTACACTAAGTCGCGGAACAATTCAAAACGACTCATTTTCGATGATTTTTGGGCTGAAAATGGTATATTTTAGCATCTATGGTCTTAGGATATGTTTAGGTACATAAACCCTCAATAAATTTCGGGTTTTAATGGTTAAAAGTGGCGTTTTTGAAAGTAGATCTAGAAATAAAGTTTCAAAAAAAATCGAAGAAATACTTACCCGATCGAAGAGAAATTCGTAGGGATGATGAAGTTAAATATGAGGAACGATAAACAAGCTTCGGAAATGATTTTCGACGGTTAGATCTCGATATATTTTAGAGATAAGGGGGAGCTTTGCGTGTGTGTTTTTTAGAGAGAGAGTGAAAGGGTGGAAAATGAAAAGTTAGGAGGGAAGTGTAGGTGAAAAAGGAGAAAAAGAAGGAGATAATCTTCACCACTCGTTTTCTTGGATTTCCACTTCAATATGGGGGTAAACGAGTTCTCAACTTCTCTGGAATAATGAGAGAAAGGGAGAGAATTTTTGAAGTGAAAAATGAAGATAAAAATTGAAAGAGTGTTTGATGTGTAAACTTTGATTTTGGAAAGAGAAAAGGTATAAACACATTTAGAGATCCACAATTAGATCTATCATACCCAAATGGGGAAAATTGCAAAAGAAATCAGGTGCTAAAAGTTGTGGAATCTCAAGATTTTGACTCAAAAAGCCATTTTGGAAATATCTGAAATTGGCTGCAGGGCGGCGCCCTATCTATTCAGAACGAGGCACCGGGGCCAAAAATGGTTATTTCGTTAAGTCACCGTTAAAGGATAAGATTTGTAACACATACACACACGTTTAAGTGAGATTTTCCCACTCTCTTACGTCATCAAGCTTAATCATACGTCACCTTAGGCTCGCCAAGAGCTTGGTAGGTTTGCATTGCCCTAGCAGAACTTCGTATCGATTTATCTAACACCCTAAACCCTTGAGATCGTCAATCGATGCTCAAACATTGATCGTTCATATAACATTCATTTTATTTATGTTCCAACACCATAATATTACAACTTATTATAAGGTCATCTTCAATGTATGTATCAAAATAATAAAATGGTTTAAAATTTGGTATAATCTATCTCTAACCAAGACATTAAAATGATATAATTTTTTGATGTAGTACTATTTAAATCACCATTTACATCTAATTGGTGTAATACTATTCATCACACCAAATTTATATAAACCATTTATTTATCAAATATATAATTTAAAAGTTATATCAATTTATGAAAATTATATATTTAAAACAATCTCATTAAGAGCTTTAAAATAGATATAATCTTGAATATTTATGATAAAAAAAAATTATTATCATATACTTATAATTGTTACTAAAACTTTATTAAATACTTAAGAAAATGTAAATCTAGGTTTTGCATACAAACTTATAAAGAATACAAGTTATATGACATTGTTTTAGTGTATAAATTTGAATTGTTTAGTAAGAAAAAGATGAGAATACAAAATTTGGTGTAGATATTGGGTGTATAATTGGAGAACAACATTCATTTGCGCTGTGTTCTTAAGTTTTAAGATGATGGAAAAGGAAAAGAACTAGAAAGGGAATGGAAATAGAAAAGAAAAGAAGAGATGATTTATATGTTCTTGAGTTGGATAAAGAGAAAAGGAAAGTAACATAATGTTATGTTCTTAAGCCACATGAAAAAGAAAGGATTTAGACAAAATTACAATCTTGCCCTTTACTTGTACATACCAATCTTTTAAAAGAATGGGCATTTTTGTCTTTTAAACAAAATAATAAAACAATTCATTTCTTTTCCTCCCAAATATGGGAGGAAGATTTTATCACAAAAAAATCCCCTCATTTCCTCTCTAATTCTATTTCCTCTCTTAAAAAAAATCTAGAGAACACAAAATATGATATGAATCCTTTCTTTTCTCCCCAAATTAGAACTCAAGAACACACCGTTGGTGAGAAAAGATGTCCTATTTACATCAAAATGGTGTATATGTTTGGTGCATACATTGAAGATGTCCTAACAGCTCATATAAAAAAATACATTTTAAACACCATCATGACAATTTCTATAATATATTTGAAACATTATAAACCATTTCCATCAGTGGACACAAAATAGGAAATCTGAAAATGGAATCTATAATAGTTGGAGTATATGGCTACATACTTGAATACTCAAAGAATGAATTCAAGCTATATTTTCGTAACGTTGCCGAAGAAGAAACCCTGGAGTAGAGGAGTGCCAGACAAAGCTGACAGCGCAGTAAAGCAACTTAAATACAACATACTCTATTGATAAAGGAAAAAGGTAAATCCGACACAAAGGAGGAAGAATAGTCAAAAGCATTGTACCACGTGTTATGACAAGTCAAGACTCATAAGATTGGAACATGAAAAGTATCCATCCATTGGGTAATAGAAGGAACCAAAGAGGGGCCGTGGACTAAAGATAGAAGTTAACAATATTCTCAATGAAGCAGGCTATTATCCGGAAGATAACTTGGAGCATTTTGAGTAGTATAAATATGTACGATGAGATGTCATTTAAGACCAACCTTAAAGACTCCAAAGAACATTCTCTCTCAAAAACAATTCATATATATATATATATATATATATATATATATATATATATATATATATATATAACTGTCCATTTATGAGCCAACTTTTTTCTTATTTACCCGTATTAATTATTGTTATTTACTGATACATCAAGAACACGTGTGATTCTCAAGCCCGAGCCTTATCGTGGGGATTCCCCGAATAAGCCTAACGTGTTTGTCACGTGTAAGGAGATCACCCGAACTAGAAGAATCAAGCAGGGCTTAGGAACTAACAGGAAGATCAAGAAATACATACACCATAGATTATTTACATCAATATTTGGCGTTATCTGTGGGACTTCTACCTAATACTAGTTGGAACAAAGGAAGTTGGATGGATACCCCTCTGTCTTCGGGGATCTCCATCCCTACATCCTCTTTTCAGCCATCAACCAGTATCCTATAGCCAAACTCAACCACAAGCACGACTCCACCCTATGACATTGTAGCTGAAAACCCCCCCCCCCCCCCTTCAAACGTCGAGGACGGAGTCATTAAGCCGGAGTTTGTTAAGAAAAACTATGGGCGGTTGAGAGGTCTCATGAATAATTTCGTGCAAGTAGGGGGTCCTTCAGTCCAAACTGAATCACCGATGGGTTACGTATCTCAACAATTCACTCAACCCCCTCTCGGGTGTTTTTTTGATCTGCCACCAAGGTACCCCATGGGTGAGACATCTCGATTGGGAGTAACGGTGGACGAAAGAGCGCGAGGAATTACCTTTCCTTCTTTCACGCCGATACACCCGTGATTTCCTAACATTTCCTCCGAATACGACCCAAATACTTGGGAGTTTCCCCCAGCATATGCAAAGATGATGGCAGAAAAGTACGAGGCCGAAGACCTGGCTTAACTGTATCATCGGCAAAGAGAAGCTAAGTTTGTTAAAAAGATAGTTGAATTCAAATTCCCTCCGAAGATCAAGATACCTTCAAATGTCAAAATATATGATGCTACTCAAAACCCCGATGATAATCTCAATATATATTTGTTGGAGCTGCAAAGGTAGAACATTAGTCTATCCCAGTATGGTGTCGCGTGTTCGTCCAAACCCTTATAGGGGCAGCGAGGTTGTGGTTCGACATTCTCCTACCTGAAAGTGTCGGCGACTTCGAAGATCTTCAACAAAAGTTCAGGGTTAACTTCATGCATCAAAGGAGATATGGACGAGACCCTGTAAAAATACACGATATTAAGCAACGAGAAGAAGAAAGTTTGAAACACTTCATGGAGATATTTAATTGGGAAAGTTACCGATAAGATGAGCAACCGAAGAGATGAGAGTTTCGGGATTTATGCATGTAATTTGAAACAAGCAGGTGATAGAAAGGCTAAACAACCAGATCCAAGGAACGGTGGAGGAGATGATGGAGAGATTAAAAGACTTCATTAGAGGGAAACAGGTTTGTCAGGATCGTATTAGTCTATGTAAACTAATATGTTTGCCTACGTTAAGATCGAGATCTATTGAAGAAGTTCAGTAGCGGATGAACACTTCAATATTACGAGTTATCGAACAATGAATTATGAATACGAATAAACAAAAAGTATTGCCGAATTATAAGCCTCAATCGTATTAATCTTAAGAATATCAATACAACGTGTTTTTATGAATACAAGGATCTATCTTTATATAGACCTTGAGGCCGACCTAGATAACTAGGAAACAACTTCTATCCTTATCTAAATATATCGTTATCTAGAAATAAGGAAACTCTATCTAATTAACAAAAGGAAACATAATCTAATTATAATTCTATAACTTAGATTATACTTGCATGGCAAGTTGGTCTTCCGTGTCTTGACTTCTTCCGTATCTTGACTTTGCCCGTAGTAACTTCAATACCACCGTAGTAACTTGACCAGCCGTAGTAACTTGTTGGACAGTCGTACTAACTTGTTTTTCCGTAGTAACTCTTAATATCTTCCGTATTAATAGTTTAAGTTACTATTCTTGTTTGTTAAGTGAATTGTTCATGGTTAAACTATTTTAGCTAAGTTATAACTGTGACGTCCCGTCTATTTGAGGTACTTGAGTTACCGTTAGTATTTTAATATTATTCGCAATTGATTTCGACCCTTGTATTACGCTTTGTTTTGTTCACGATTTACTGTTATTGAGTATCGGGTTTTCGTATTTACTGATTTGTCCCTCGAGACGTAATAATATTATTTTATCTAAGTGCCAACTAGTTAGTATTCTCATAAATATAAGTTAGAAGGTTTATGCCAAATTTGTCGGTTATCGGATCCTTTCTCCTCGAGATATCGTGCTTTTGCTCTTGTGTACTCTTTTACCGAAATCGTGCGAATCTCGAAATCGAAAGTGAAAATATAATATTAAATGAACCCAATATAAAGTAAATCAAAGTATGAACAATTCTAAGTTCAACGCAAAAAGAATCGGGAGTTTTCGATGAACGAAACTCCCAAACGGTCAAAAACAAGTCTGCAGAGCCAGCCGACCAGCCAACAGCTGGCAGGGATTCAGCCGGCGGCTGAATCCAACCAGCCGGCGGCTGGAATGGTCTGGACAGGTGTTTTATGACTCATTTTTGCATGTAAAACGATTGGGGACACTTGGCTAAGCCCCATTCGACCCTAAACTGCCAGAGAACACTGCCCCATGTGATTTTATCACCTCCTTTCTAGTTTTCTTTCATTTTTCCTAAATCAAACACACACTCTTAGTGTGTTTTTCTCTCTACTCTCTCCATTGTTCTTCATTTTACCTTCATCTTGGCAGTAATTCCCAGCCTATAATTACCAACAAATCACCATAAACATCACATTAATCAAGTATGTTCATCAAAGGGAGCAAGAGGTGGTGATTTTCCGGGTTGTTCTCGAGGTTTTTCATCATTTTTGGGGTTTAATCTTCTTCATCAACCAAGATAGATCATCATCTTATCATTATTCTTGCGGTATAACAACTTTCACTCACTGATTTCATTTACTTATTAATATTTTTTTTTCATGCATGTATCATCTAACATAAAAGAAAGGTTTTTATAAAAGTTTTATGGTGACTTATCTAAAAAAATAAGTTTTATGAATTTTTACATAAAGATCGTGATATAAAAATATGTTATTTGAAGAAATAAATGGATATTATTAAGGGTTTTTATGTTGCATGTCAAAATCTACCGAAAATACTCTTGAAAACGCTTAAAAACGATAAAATAACAAAAATCTGGAGCTGTCTGTCAGCCTCCAGCCGACGGCTGGATTATCTCAGCCGGCGGCTGGATCAGTCTGTCCGTTCAAATCTTTCGTTTTGCTAATTTTCGGTGGTTGTCTTGTGTTTTGGAGGCGGGTATTCTCATCACTACACCACTGAAGTTGTTGATTCCAGATTCTTGTCAAATCAAGCGGAGTTAGCGGTATAACTTGTTAACCTTGTGAATATTTCGATTTCATTATACTCGTATTCGGTTTGTTAACCTTGAGTATAACTTGTTAACCTTGGAATTTTGTTAAACTTAATCTTAACCGACAAGGCTAAACCGGACTATACTTGTAGAGATACTGAGACTATGTTGTTTATTGTTTAAGGCACTTAGACGGTGGAATTGTGGTCCCGTGATTGTACTTACCCGAGATTTGCTGAAGTTGTTTTGTGAGTTATTCTTAGCCCTTGTCTTAAATATTTTGGGCTGTAAAGCGTATTTTAAATTGTCTGCTTGTATGCGGAATGTTGTTTATATTCTTGTTTGCCTAGTGGATTAGGTCTGCCTCAGATTGAGAGCCATTAGCCCTTGTTGGGGCCCCCTGATACACTTGTTAAGCTTTATGCCCAACGGTTACATATATATAGATCTATATGGGTTATAGACCTAACCCTCACTGCTCGGTAGAATGTTTCTAGGAGCGGATGTTATGGCCGGTTAATTTAATTGTTACCTTTGGTTGGCGACCTCAGGATTTGGGGTTGTACGGTCAGGTTCAGTGTATGATTAGTCTAGGCTTAGTACCTATCACTATTGGTTGTTGAAAACAAGATATATCATTTGAAATTAACGTTGTTTTGATGAAAACTGTCGATGGGTCAACTTTTACTTTAAAATTGCGAATAATTCACCAACATGTTGTTGATATCGTTTTAACGCTTTGCAGGAAATTGAGGATTTCCGTGATCATGCCATAGTTTATTTTTGGATCGCTTGCTTTTGGGAAATTTGAATTTGAATTGTTTATTGTAATTTCCATGACGATCCTTTTGTTGATTTCCTTTGGAATTGCATTTGTACTAGGCGTTTTACCGCCCTTGACTTATTGATGTATTTTGTAACATTTGGCATGATCTATTTATTTTGATGTTTTGTTTATCGGTTATATTGTTGTAATCTTGACTTTGATATTATAACTGGAACGCTCCGTGTTTCCGCTTTAAGCGGGGTGTGACAGAAGTTGGTATCAGAGCCAAAGGTTATAGCGAACCGAGTGATTTTAACTGAGTAAATCACTTGGACTATGACCATAGGCTTTTTGAATCGATTTTCTCTGATTGCAATGTGTGCACTATTTTTTCATACGTGTTTATTTCGCGTTGATTTTGTGGCGTTTGGCCTTGTTTTTGCACACATTTGCTGATCGAATTTCTTCCCTTTTTATTTTAGGACGATGGCGCCTAAGAGGAGAGTTGCGACACGAAGTTCGGCTAGACGTGCTACTGCGAACGCGAGGGCTAATACCGCGAGTCAGACTGCGAGAGCGAATACGTCGAATGCGAGAAGGAACAACGTGGAAAATGAATCGAATCCTGACATGGCTCAGATGATTGCTCAGCAGCTAGCGGCGATGATGCCCGAGCTTGTAGCTCAACTTCGAGAGGGCACCGCCCAAGGTAATGGTTCGGGTTCCGGAAATCCCGAGCCGGTGGTTAATAATGAGGGCCCTGAGCCGGTTGTTGAGGGTGATGACGTTGTTGTAACTGGGTCTGGTGGACCCAAGACAGTTTCTGGGGGAGCCGAGGGCTCAGCTCGACTTGCTGAATGCACAATGAAGACCTTTATGAGCTGCAAGGCCCTGGAGTACCGCGGCAATGAGGGAGCGACTGGCACGCTTCAGTGGATGGAGAAACTAGAATCTATTTTCGATGCTATCGATTGTGCGGACAAAGATAGAGTCCGATTTGCTACGTTTGTATTTCAAGGAACGGCTCTGACATGGTGGAACTCGGTCGTGAATGTGCGAGGCCGAGCGGAGATTAAGACCATGACTTGGGAGCAATTGAAGGAGTTAATGATCATTGAGTATGTACCTGAATCCGAGATTCAGAATTTGAAAGATGAACTGTGGAACTTGACCATGGTTGGGTCAGACATCCAGGGGTACACTTCGCGTTTTCACGCTTTGTCCCAACTGGTTCCAGACTTGGTTCGACCAGAACTCAAACGAATTGGTCGCTACACTCACGGATTACCCCCAGCAATCCGTAAGAGTGTCCTATCCAGCAAACCGAGCACGTTTCAGAGCGCGGTTGAGATCGCGATTACCTTGACTCAGAATGCGGTCCGGGATGGTGAACTACCCCCGATGATTGTTAAGCAAAACTCCGGAGCGAAACGGAGTGGGGGAAACCGCAACGAGGATTCAAGGAAAAGGGTTAGGAGGAATGACGCTCCTCAAGTTGCAAAATCGTATGCGGCTGTGACATCGGGTACCCAAGGTAAATACCCGCAGTGTGGTCGGTGTGGTCGGTACCATACCAAAGAAGTGGCGTGTTGGGAATGCAGTATTTGCAAGAAGTTGGGTCACACTCACAAGTTCTGTAAGGCCTTTAAGGGAAAGTGTTTTGGATGTGATTCCCCGGATCATCATAAGGACAGATGTCCTAAGGTAGCTGCAGCTGGTAATGCTCCTCGAGGCAGGGCGTTTGTTGTGGGAGCCAAGGAGGCTCAGCAAGATCCACACGTCGTTACGGGTACTTTTCTTATCTGTGGTCGACCTGCGTTTATTTTATTTGATTCTGGTGCGGATAGAAGTTTTATATCTGATGAGTTTAGGACTATGATTCCCTGTAAGTCTATACCTTTAGTACCTTCCTTTGAGATAGAATTGGCTGATGGCGAGTTTTTGCATGCGACTGAAATCCTTTCCGACTGTAGTGTTAGTTTCGACGACCACTCTTTTCCTATCGACTTAATTCCGATTAGGTTAGGTAGTTTCGACGTAATTATCGGCATGGACTGGTTAGAGACGCATCGTGCAGAGATCGTATGTTTTGAGAAGATGATCCGTATTCCGTTACCGCATGGAGAGCCGCTAGTAGTTCAAGGGAATAAGGCAGGGAAGCACCTTAAGATCGTCTCGTGTACGAAAGTCCTGGAGTACATTAATCGGGATTGTTCACTCTTTCTTTCACACCTGGTGAAGAAGGATAACACTGAGAAACTGGAGGAGAAGCCAGTAGTGTGTGATTTTCCCGATGTGTTCCCAGAGGACTTACCTGGTTTACCGCCTAGACGAGAGGTAGAGTTTAGGATCGACTTAGTTCCCGGAGCAGCGCCAGTGGCGAAGGCTCCTTATCGGTTAGCACCTTCGGAGATGTTAGAGCTATCTAAGCAGATCCAGGAATTAGTGGATAAAGGCTTCATTAGACCGAGTTTCTCTCCGTGGGGCGCGCCGGTACTCTTTGTGAAGAAGAAGGATGGTTCGATGAGATCGTGTATAGATTACCGAGAGTTGAATAAACTGACGGTAAAGAACCGCTATCCTTTACCCCGTATAGATGACTTGTTTGATCAACTTCAAGGTTCATGTTTCTTTTCTAAGATTGACTTGCGATCCGGTTACCATCAGTTGAGAGTGCTAGAGGAGGACGTTCCGAAGACTGCTTTTCGGACGCGATATGGTCACTATGAGTTCTTAGTTATGCCATTCGGGCTCACGAATGCGCCTGCAGCATTTATGGAAATGATGAACCGTATCTGCCGTCCTTACCTCGATAAGTTCGTGATAGTATTCATCGACGATATTCTGGTTTATTCTCGTAGCCGTGCGGAGCACGAGGAGCACTTGAGAATAGTGTTGGAGTTGCTCAGGAAGGAACAACTTTACGCTAAGTTCTCGAAGTGTGAGTTTTGGTTATCTGAGGTTCAATTTCTTGGCCATGTGGTTAGCAAAGAAGGCATCCACGTTGATCCTGCCAAGATTAAGGCCGTCAGATATTGGGTTGCTCCTAAGACACCCACCGATATCCGTTCATTTTGGGCCTGGCAGGTTATTACCGACGCTTTATCGAGATCTTTTCGAAGATAGCCTCGCCTATGACGAAGTTGACCCAGAAGAACGAGGAGTTTATTTGGGGTGCCGAGCAGGAAGAAGCTTTTCAGTTATTAAAGAAGCGGTTGTGTGATGCTCCTATCTTGAGTCTTCCCGAGGGTACCGAAAATTTTGTGGTATATTGCGATGCTTCGCATAAGGGACTCGGGTGCGTACTGATGCAGAATGGAAAGGTCATTGCCTATGCCTCTCGTCAATTAAAGATTCATGAGAAGAACTACACGACCCATGATTTGGAGTTAGGCGCAGTGGTTTTTGCTTTAAAGATTTGGCGTCATTACCTGTACGGTACTAAGTGTACTGTGTTTACCGATCATAAGTCGTTACAGCACATCTTTGACCAAAAGATGTTGAATATGAGGCAACGCCGATGGGTGGAATTGCTTAACGACTATGATTGTGAAATTCGTTATCATCCGGGAAAAGCTAATGTAGTGGCCGATGCGTTAAGTCGCAAGGAATCGGTTAAGCCGGTGAGAGTTCGCGTTATGATGGTATCCATTTAGTCGAGTTTGAAGACTCGTATTATTCAGGCTCAACAGGAGGCTCTCACCGAGGATCGTCTGAAGGACGAAGGATTATTTAGTTTGGCACGTCAGTTGGAGCCGAAAGACGACGGGGTATTGTATTTCTTGGACCGTATTTGGGTTCTCGTCGGTCTTAGGCAGTTAATTTTGGATGAAGGTCACAAGTCGAATTACTCCGTTCATCCCGGAGCGGATAAGATGTAACACGACTTGAAAGATTTTTACTGGTGGCCTGGCATGAAGAGGGCGATTTCCGAGTATGTAGGCAAGTGTTTGACCTGTTCTAAAGTTAAGGCTCAGAACCAGAAGCCTTCTGGCCTTCTTCAGCAGCCGGAAATCCCACAGTGGAAGTGGGAAAATATTACGATGGATTTTGTTACAAAGCTTCCTAGGTCTTCAGGAGGTTATGATACTATTTGGGTCATTGTTGATCGACTGACTAAGTCAGCGCATTTTCTGCCTATTCGAGAAGATTACCGAATAGAGAAGTTGTCCAGGTTATATATTGACGAGATCGTGGCCAGGCATGGAATTCCTGTATCTGTTATTTCTGATCGCGACGCGCGTTTTACTTCGAGGTTCTGGCAGACGCTACAACGAGCTTTAGGCACGAGATTAGATATGAGCACGGCTTATCACCCCCAGACCGATGGACAGAGTGAGCGCACGATTCAGACGTTAGAAAATATGCTACGCGCGTGTGTTTTAGATTTTGGCGGGAGTTGGGATAGACATTTACCGTTGGTCGAGTTTTCGTACAACAATAGTTACCACTCCAGTATTAATTGCGCTCCTTTCGAAGCTCTTTACGGTCGTAAGTGTAGGTCTCCACTCTGTTGGGCTGAGGTTGGTGATATTCAGGTTGTGGGCCCCGAGTTGATCCAGGAGACGACTGATAAGATCTTTAGGATCAAGGATCGTCTAGTAGCCGCGAGAGATCGCTAGAAGAAGTACGCGGATTTGCGTCGTAAGCCTTTGGAATTCAAGGTCAGCGATATGGTATTGTTGAAGGTTTCTCCCTGGAAGGGCGTGTTTCGTTTTGAGAAGCGCAGCAAGCTAAGTCCACGTTTTACGGGTCCGTTTAAGATTTTGTCTCGTGTTGGACCAGTGGCTTACCGTATTGAGTTGCCACCAGAGTTGAGCGGTGTGCACAACGTATTTCATATATCGCATCTCAAGAAGTGTCTTGCTGACGAGTCGTTAATTGTGCCCTTGGAGAAACTAAGTTTTGATGATTCGCTTCACGTAATAGAGGAGCCGGTGGAAATCGTTGACCGAGAGGTCAAGCGTTTGCGGCGGAGTCGGATTCCTATTGTAAAGGTCCGATGGAACTCTAAGTATGGAGCTGAGTTTACATGGGAACGGGAGGATGAAATGCAGCGGAAATTTCCCCATCTATTTTCTGGTAGCGATGCTCATTAAGTAATTACGAGGACGAAATTCTTTTAACTGTGGGAGGCTGTGACGTCCCGTCTATTTGAGGTACTTGAGTTACCGTTAGTATTTTAATATTATTCGCAATTGATTTCGACCCTTGTATTACGCTTTGTTTTGTTCACGATTTACTGTTATTGAGTATCGGGTTTTCGTATTTACTGATTTGTTCCTCGAGACGTAATAATATTATTTTATCTAAGTGCCAACTAGTTAGTATTCTCATAAATATAAGTTAGAAGGTTTATGCCAAATTTGTCGGTTATCGGATCCTTTCTCCTCGAGATATCGTGCTTTTGCTCTTGTGTACTCTTTTACCGAAATCGTGCGAATCTCGAAATCGAAAGTGAAAATATAATATTAAATGAACCCAATATAAAGTAAATCAAAGTATGAACAATTCTAAGTTCAACGCAAAAAGAATCGGGAGTTTTCGATGAACGAAACTCCCAAACGGTCAAAAACAAGTCTGCAGAGCCAGCCGACCAGCCAACAGCTGGCAGGGATTCAGCCGGCGGCTGAATCCAACCAGCCGGCGGCTGGAATGGTCTGGACAGCTGTTTTATGACTCATTTTTGCATGTAAAACGATTGGGGACACTTGGCTAAGCCCCATTCGACCCTAAACTGCCACAGAACACTGCCCCATGTGATTTTATCACCTCCTTTCTAGTTTTCTTTCATTTTTCCTAAATCAAACACACACTCTTAGTGTGTTTTTCTCTCTACTCTCTCCATTGTTCTTCATTTTACCTTCATCTTGGCAGTAATTCCCAGCCTATAATTACCAACAAATCACCATAAACATCACATTAATCAAGTATGTTGATCAAAGGGAGCAAGAGGTGGTGATTTTCCGGGTTGTTCTCGAGGTTTTTCATCATTTTTGGGGTTTAATCTTCTTCATCAACCAAGATAGATCATCATCTTATCATTATTCTTGCGGTATAACAACTTTCACTCACTGATTTCATTTACTTATTAATATTTTTTTTTCATGCATGTATCATCTAACATAAAAGAAAGGTTTTTATAAAAGTTTTATGGTGACTTATCTAAAAAAATAAGTTTTATGAATTTTTACATAAAGATCGTGATATAAAAATATGTTATTTGAAGAAATAAATGGATATTATTAAGGGTTTTTATGTTGCATGTCAAAATCTACCGAAAATACTCTTGAAAACGCTTAAAAACGATAAAATAACAAAAATCTGGAGCTGTCTGTCAGCCTCCAGCCGACGGCTGGATTATCTCAGCCGGCGGCTGGATCAGTCTGTCCGTTCAAATCTTTCGTTTTGCTAATTTTCGGTGGTTGTCTTGTGTTTTGGAGGCGGGTATTCTCATCACTACACCACTGAAGTTGTTGATTCCAGATTCTTGTCAAATCAAGCGGAGTTAGCGGTATAACTTGTTAACCTTGTGAATATTTCGATTTCATTATACTCGTATTCGGTTTGTTAACCTTGAGTATAACTTGTTAACCTTGGAATTTTGTTAAACTTAATCTTAACCGACAAGGCTAAACCGGACTATACTTGTAGAGATACTGAGACTATGTTGTTTATTGTTTAAGGCACTTAGACGGTGGAATTGTGGTCCCGTGATTGTACTTACCCGAGATTTGCTGAAGTTGTTTTGTGAGTTATTCTTAGCCCTTGTCTTAAATATTTTGGGCTGTAAAGCGTATTTTAAATTGTCTGCTTGTATGCGGAATGTTGTTTATATTCTTGTTTGCCTAGTGGATTAGGTCTGCCTCAGATTGAGAGCCATTAGCCCTTGTTGGGGCCCCCTGATACACTTGTTAAGCTTTATGCCCAACGGTTACATATATATAGATCTATATGGGTTATAGACCTAACCCTCACTGCTCGGTAGAATGTTTCTAGGAGCGGATGTTATGGCCGGTTAATTTAATTGTTACCTTTGGTTGGCGACCTCAGGATTTGGGGTTGTACGGTCAGGTTCAGTGTATGATTAGTCTAGGCTTAGTACCTATCACTATTGGTTGTTGAAAACAAGATATATCATTTGAAATTAACGTTGTTTTGATGAAAACTGTCGATGGGTCAACTTTTACTTTAAAATTGCGAATAATTCACCAACATGTTGTTGATGTCGTTTTAACGCTTTGCAGGAAATTGAGGATTTCCGTGATCATGCCATAGTTTATTTTTGGATCGCTTGCTTTTGGGAAATTTGAATTTGAATTGTTTATTGTAATTTCCATGACGATCCTTTTTTTGATTTCCTTTGGAATTGCATTTGTACTAGGCGTTTTACCGCCCTTGACTTATTGATGTATTTTGTAACATTTGGCATGATCTATTTATTTTGATGTTTTGTTTATCGGTTATATTGTTGTAATCTTGACTTTGATATTATAACTGGAACGCTCCGTGTTTCCGCTTTTAGCTGGGTGTGACAATAACCCAACAATCTCCCCCTAACCTTGAACTTTTATGACACATCAAAAGTACAAGTTTTATACTCCAACAGTACTAACTTTTTACAAAAGATGATTAATCATTTAAAAGCATTTTGATCATCTTTGTTTAGGCCAATCACTTTCTGTGCCTTTGTGTTTTTCCTCTGTGATTTGCACTAGAATTCTCCAAACTAGCTCATGTGCAAGGTCTGAATAATGAAGACCATTAAGCTTCAATTCTATCATTTCTTCCAATGTCTTCAGCCCGTGAGGATATTGCATATCAACCAAGTAGAATTCCATGGCTCCCTCCTTTCTTCTGATGGAGTAGACACCACTTCGATCATAGATAAACCACCCGATGACTGGATTCTTTGGACCTCCTTTCTTGAACATTGAGCTCTTCTTCTTGTACCCTGGTTCAAATATCCCACACAGAATGTCCATAGCAAGATCAGTTCCTGAACAAGCTCTTCTTTGATGAGAATACTTTGTCTTGCCTATGCGATACATTCTTTCCAAGTCATCCCTGTCAAAAACTCTTATGACTTCATGGAAGGCATGAAGTATCTTCTTTGATCCATCTTGTCGTTTAACTTCATATTCAGTATTCTTCTGCCCACCAATGAACTTCCAGTCAATAATCATTGGAAGTCTCTTAGCCAATGGAGTAAACCTCAGTCCTTCTTCATGATGAATATACTCAGAATATCCCATTGGATTGAATTTGAGTGCTTCTTCATCTCCCCCTTGATCAGTCACTGGAGGATCTTGTTCCATGTCTTCAGGTTCTGATTTGACATCCATAAATGGAACACTAGGACCTTCTTGTTGAGAAGCAGCAGCATCATCATTCATCTTCCTTCTTTTAGCTAGAGGAATCCTTTTTTATGGTCTTTTCTGTCTTTTGCGCTTCTCTTGAGGTTTCTCTTCAACAGGAGCAGGTTCTGGTTGAATGAACACCTTTCTTCCAGTTTTAAGGGCATCTTCTAATGCTTTATTTTTCTTCTCTTGAAGATTTGCAAGAGCAGCTTCCCTTTTGGCTTCCTTTTGTCTTTCTTCCTTCACAAGGTCCAACATGTTAGTTAACTTCATAGGGCCTAAGGATCTACCACTGTGACCTTTGCTTTTGAGGTACTTAGTGTACTTCTCCCTATCTTCAGCTAACTTTATTTGAGTAGACTTGGACACTTTCTTCTTCTCAGGCTTCGTTTTAGCTTTTGCTTGTTTGAGAGCAATTTCATCTTGTTCCAGAGTCTGCATTCCATACTCGAAATCTGCTCTTACCTGGCCTTGAGAACAAAGATTTTGAAGGATTTCTTCATTACGTAGCTCCTGTGCTTTAATTGCATCCTCTGCAGCAATTTTCTCCATTATTTCTCTTTCTTGTGGAGTTGGAGCTGTATTCAATCTAGCATGAAGTGCATCTTCTTCAGCAATCTTCCTCTTTCTTGCTCTTTCTTCCTCTTCTTGCTCAGCAGCTATCTTGTTAAACAATTCTGCTTCAGCATGCTCTTGTCTGAGCGGTTCCTTCTCTTCAGCTGTCATACCTTGAAAGTTCAGTTCTTCCAAGGCTTTCTCCTGAGCAATCCTTTCTTCTTCAGCCTTCTCTTCCTTTGATTTCTCCACAACAATGGATTTTCCTTTTCCTTTTTCTTTCTGGAGCATCAAGGTCAACCCTCTGTACTTTCTTCTTTTTCTTATCCACTGTGACATACCCAAATCTACCTGTAGGAATAGAAACAGACAAACCAGCAGATTGTTCATGTAATTTTAGAGAGGTTTGTATTGGTTTTTCACCCAATGTAGCTGATGCTCTCTGTTTTGCAACTAGCTCAGCTAACATCTTCTTTCTTTCCTCTTCTGCTTTCTCCTTGTCTTGTTTCTGCCTCTCTTCTTTGATCTTAAGCAGCTGTGATGCTATAGTGTCTTCATCAGCCATCACACTTGTTCTTGACATTTCTGTTCTTATAAGAACATTTGCAGCTTCTTGTTGATCAGCAGTAGAAACAGGAGTTTCTGTTACAGTGGTTGAAAGAGTTGAAGCTTCAGATTGGATTGCTTGAAAAGGATTTGAAGCTTGGTAGAATGTGGGAGGAATGGTTGTGAACAGGTATGAATGATCTGCCTCTGCATCCACTGTTCTTGGACTGGTGACCATGGGGTCCGTAGTAACTGGATCCGCAGCAACTGGATCCGTAGCAACTAGGCTGGTCACCATTGGATCAGTAGTAACTTGATCCGCAGCAATGGAGTCCGCAGCAACCATTTCATCATCAGCATCAACTTGATCCGCAGCAAGTGTTTCAGTAGCAACTTCTGGATTGAGTGAAGTTTCAACTTCCATCTCGTCTACTGTTTCTTCAACCATCTGTTTCACTTCTTTCTGCTGCTCCCCCTCAAGTTGAGTATCAATTACCATCTTCTCACCTTCTTCATCTACCATCATATCAGCAGCATCAAACTCTGTCTCCCCCTCAAATGTACTGCCTGTCTCCATTTCTTCATCTTGATTTGAATTGGCAGTAATGAAAGTGTCTGTGCTTCCCTTGTATTCTTCACCCTTGCTCTCTCCAGATGATAACACATTTATTGCTTCTTTCTCCCCCTTGTTTTCATCTGCAGGAGAGTCATCTGAAGAGGATGAACTGGATGGTTTTGGAGAGGTGCCAGCATCTAGTGTGGTGATTCTTTTGTGCTGTAACTGGACTGATAGGAGTGCCTGTTGTGCCAGTACCTGTTGCACCAAAGAAGTAAGAGAAGACAGCTTTTCTTCTTGTTTTTCCACCCTCACCATTAGAGATTGGTACATGTCCATCAATTCCTTAAACTGACCACCACTACCCTCACCCCTTTCCTGTTGGGTACCAACAGGTGGAAGATCATAGGGAACAGAGAAACTCTCCTGCCTAGCAGAAGCAGGTATCTCTCCCATGGTCTCTTGGCGCCAGGGACCACCTTCCCAATCTGAGAACAAGTTCTCAGCAAGGGATGGTGTTGTCGTAGTTTGGGTCTTAGATATGTTGATACTGTCCTGAGCTTTACTAAGCTGCAGTAGTATCAGCCCTCCCTACATGGTCTCCCCCCTCCTTATGGACCAACTCAGTGAACAAGGGGGTGTGTTCAATGTTTTCCCCTTTTGTTTGTGGCATTCCTGAAGATGTTTCAGGGAATGTTTTTGCAGTGAGAGATTGAGGGATGGTTTTAGACACAAGAGGTTGAGTAACCCTCTTGAGTCTCTTAGAAACAGCTTTGGGTGGTTTGTGAGGTGATGAAACAATGGGTTTAGTCACTTTAGCAATAGTGACTGGGGCAGTAGCAACTGGAGTAGAACTCACAGTAGCAACTGGAGGAACATGAGCAGTAGTAACTGCCGTAGTAACCTCAGGGATTCCACCTACAGTACTGGCTTCAGATATGGCACTAGTGCCCACAGATATTGTCGTAGTACTGATGGTGGCAGCTGGGGGTTGGGACAGAGGTAGAGTTACTTGTCCTGCAGCTGTAGGAATGGTGATCGCCAACATTTTTGAGAATAATGGTGTCACATTGGCTGGACCACCCTTATTAACTTGTCTCATATTTGAGAAAACTTTCTTTGAATGAGCATGTGATTTTAAAAGATTTTCTGATCTTGGAAGATCGTTATGGACACAGTTAATAAAATGTTGAAGAAATCGAGGATACATTAAAAATTTAGTTTGGGGGTTCTCGATATTCTTTCTCATTGATTCAAAAATCATGTAGGAAAAATTGTAAGTTCTTCCTGTAGCCAAACACACCATAGCGTTGGCTAAAGTAGAACTGCCTTCATGCCATCCTGTTCGTTTTGGGGACATACATTGTTGCAAAGTATGCAACATGTATTTCCACTGAGGGGAGAATTTTGATTTTAAAAAGGTTGAAATATTTAAGTCCCCCTCATATCCCATGTTTGTAAAAGTGTTTACCAGGATGTCATAAGGAACTTTCAGTATACCTTTGGAGTCTTGAAGGTTCAGATGTTTTCGGAGAGAAGACTCTGTAACCTTGATCGCTTTGGCCCTTACTACAGCATTGATGGCGGCCTCTGTGTCATCCAGAGTAGCAGAAGTCCAAAAATCCCTAATGTGGGATTCATCAATATCGGGATTGATGGTTAACGCCGTCTTGATCTTCGATTGATCAAAGAAATCAACTATTTGATGGAAATCGGCGTTTTCAGCAGTCTTTTCCAAGCAAGCCACCATGTTGTGAGTTTTGAAGAATTGTAATTGTTCCGCCATTGTTGATTCTGTTAATTGATTATTACAGTGATGAACAAGAATGTAAATGGTTAGTCACAACGATAAAGAAAATCGATTGATTTGAGTTCTAACGGTAACTTTTTCGGAAGATTTAGGGGTTTTTACAAACGGTAAGTTTCAAACGGTTAAAATTACCCCCTTTTATACTGAAATTTTGTAACAACTTGACTCCCCTTATTAGACGCGGGTAATGATTTAAAAGTGACGGTCCAATTAGAAATTGCCACGTGTCACAAGTAGCTGTGCCTCGCGCCTGAATTTTAAAAATTAGGTCCAATCAGTACTTGCCACGTGTTGTAGATGTGTTATCGGAGCTTGACATGTGTAAAGTTGGGTTACAAGTTGTGTTTTGACTTGTCAAATCATCATTAATTAGGGTATTCTTATCTCTTAAGAAACCTTTTTAATATGATAATCTGCAGTATTAACAAAAAGGGTCCGTAGTAAGTTGGTTAAAGAGTCCGTAGTAATGGTTCATGGGCCGTATTAACTGGACGGTCCGTAGTAACTTGAGTTACTGGCAGTATTAAACCAGAGGTCCGTAGTATCACATTACTCGTCCGTATTAACCATTCCGTCCAAATATTATTGACATAGGGCAGTAGTAGTTAAACCTTCCCTTAGTCTTAACAATTTGGTCGTACTAATCATACTTTGGTCACAATTTGTCTTTACTATTAATGTTGCAGTAGTAACATAGTACAATACTAGAGAGTAAGGTACTTGATATTTATCATAAGGTTACTACTGCTTCTCGAAGGGACTTGCTTTAAACAAATAGAAATACTAAGAGAAAAGTATATAAGTTATTCATCCGTATTGATCATTCCAATGCTTGTAATCAGGAATGTGAATCTCCCCACATCAAATGCTTTGGTGAGAAGGTCAGCGAGCTGATTGTCAGTGTGGATTTTCTCAACATGGATTAATTTCTTCTCGTTGCAATCTCTTATGAAGTGATAACGTATCTCTATATGCTTTGTTTTGGAGTGTTTGACTGGATTGTTGATGATGCTTATAGTGCTTTGGTTGTCAATATAGATTGGCGTGTTCATGAAGGAATAGCCATAGTCCATCATTTGATTTTGTATCCAAAGTACTTGAGCACAACAACTAGCAGCGGCAATGTACTCAGCTTCTGTAGAAGAGGTTGATACCGTTGTTTGCTTCTTGCATTGCCATGACACCAGTCTTGAACCAATAAATTGGCATCCTCCAGTCGTTGATTTCCTGTCTAAGTTTTCACCACCATAATCACTGTCAGTATAAGCAATTAAATCAAAAGGAGAGTCTTTAGGATACCATAAGCCTAAGTTAGGCTTGCCCTTTAGGTAACGAAAGATTCTCTTGACTGCAATTAGGTGTGACATCTTGGGCCTTGTTTGATATCTTGCGCATACACAAACTCCAAACATGATGTCTGGTCTTGAAGCTGTGAGATACATGAGAGATCCAATCATTGATCGATAGTTGTGTATATCCACATCCTCCCCCTCAAGATCAGGCATCAATTGTTTGTGAGTTTCCACCGGAGTGCTTGCAACCTTGGCATCCATGAGTCCAAACTTGGTGAGGATGTCCCTGACATACTTGGTTTGGCTTATGAGGAGGCCATCTGGCTTTTGCTTGACTTGTAAGCCCAAGAAGAAAGTGAGCTCACCCATGGAGCTCATCTGAAACTTAGTGTGCATGAGATCCTCAAACTCTTTGCATAATGAATCTTTGGTAGAGCCAAAGATGATGTCATCAACGTAGATTTGGACAAGAAGAATGTCGGAATGAGATTTCTTGAAGAACAAGGTCTTGTCAATTGTGCCTCGTTGAAAGTTGTTTTGAAGAAGGTAGTCTGAAAGAGTGTCATACCAAGCTCGTGGTGCTTGATGAAGCCCATAGAGAGCTTTGATCAGTTTGTAGACCTTGTGAGGATGTTGAGGGTCCTCAAATCCAGAGGGCTGTTTGACATATACCTCTTCTTCAATGACACCATATAGAAAAGCACTCTTGACGTCCATTTGATATACTTTGAATCCCATGAATGAAGCAAACGCAAGAAATAAGCGAATTGCTTCAATCCTAGCTACTGGAGCAAAAACCTCTTCATAGTCAATACCTTCTTCTTGTGTGTAGCCTTGTGCAACCAGTCGTGCTTTATTCTTAACGACAATTCCACGTTCATCTTTCTTGTTTCTGAAGATCCAGCGTGTACCAATCACCTTCTTGCCATATGGGACCTCAACTAGTACCCATACACCTTGTATTTTGAACTGGAGTAGCTCTGCCTGACATGCCTCAATCCAATGTGGATCTAGGAGTGCTTCTTGAATTTTCTTGGGTTCCATTTGAGAAAGGAAGCATGCAAAGAGACATGTGTTGATCAAAGCAGTTGTACGATCTGTTTTGGACTTGGTTTGACTTCTAGTTGCCATAGAGTAGTCAAGTTCCCCAATTATTTGAGAAGGTGGATGATTCTTGGAAACACGAGATGATGGAATCTTCTCAAGACGTAGTTCAAAACCCAGGTTTGTATCATTCATATCTGGCATCTCATAGTTAGGATTATATGCATGGAATGGAGGAGTAGTAAATGGAGGAGTAGTGACTGAAGTAGGAATATCAGTCGGGTAAGGCTCGAAATCTTCATAGACTATTTCTTCAACTCCATTTTCATCCTCTTCAATGAGGCGTGGAACACCATTAGGACGTGTTGAATTATCAATAATTGGTGAGTGAGGTGATACTGCTTCGTCCTCCTTTGTAGAAGTGTCATCATGGTGAGTAGAATTTGGTTCCTCTGGGATGATGGGATCAATTATGGGAATTGGATCTTCCAATGAGACTGGAAGATTTATATATATTACATCACATCTAAACGAGCAGTACCTGTGATAGGAGCCGTAGCAACTGGCTCCGTAGTAAGTGGATCAGTAGGAATAGAACTAGCCGCATTAACTTGATCCGTATTAACTGGTTTTGATTGAAACTCAAAGTTAGAATTTAGTGACTTGGTTAAGGAATACAAATCAAACACCCAGTCTGGTCCATGTCCCTTCTTGGTATACGTGTGTTCATTGAATGTTACATTGGAGCTTTCTTCAATGATCTTAGATTTGAGATTGTAAACACGATATGCCTTGCTTTGGGATGAGTAACCAACAAATGTACCTTCATCAGCTTTACTGTCAAATTTACCAAGATAATCTTTGGAGTTTAAGACTGTGCATGGGCATCCAAAGGCGCGTAGAAAACTGATCAAAGGTTGTTTCTTGTGGAGGAGCTCATATGGAGTCTTGTTGTGAGCCTTGACTAGAAGAACTCTATTCTGAACATAGCAGGCAGTGTTAACTGCTTCTGCCCAGAAAAAGATAGGAAGATTGGAGTCAGCTAACATACTTCTTGCTGCTTCAATCAATGTCCTATTTCGTCTTTCAGCTACTCCATTC
>CAJVGC010000589.1:4374096-4398509 GCA_910822075.1 Senecio squalidus
AAGCTGTTGCACATAGTACACGTCTTTGAAGTGCAGTGTACCATTGCTTATTGTTCCTTTCCCAGTGATCTTTCCTCCTTTTGGATTGCCTCCAACATATCCTCCGTTGAACTTTTCAAAGTCCTGAAGGCATGACATGTTGCCCGTCATGTGCCTGGAACAGCCACTATCTACATGCCAACTGTTCTCACTTTCTTTTGTTGGTTGAACCTGCACATAAACGATAGAGATTAGTTTCTGGTGGGAACCCAAGCCAAAGTTGACTTGGGTTTGCCCATTTCATCAAAGTAACTCACCTTCCTTTGTACTAGTTTTGAAAAATCAGTGGGGATAGGTGGTTGAGTTACTTGAACTTTTGGTTGCCACACTTGTTTGAAAGATTTTGCTTTTTGAACAATTTTAGTGTTAACAACTTGTGATTTAACAATAGGAACAGGTACTGGTTTGACATGTCTTTGCTTCTTAGTGTTAAGAGTAGCTTTAGTAACGAAGTTACTTTTAGCCGTATTAACATGAGCAGTAGGAACACGGTTGGTTTTCACAGTATTAATACGGGTAGCATTAACACTGTTCTTTTTAGCCGTATTAACCTTAGCAGTAGAAACAAAATTTTGTCTGACAGTGTGAATTATGTTCTTCTTGTTAGAAATTGCTTTTCTTTTGTCAACACTTTGTGTTTCTTGTTTGACATTTTTATGGGCAACCCTTCCTTTGTATCCCACCCCATTATGTGGTTTTTGAATCACTTGCACTTGGTTTTGAGGATTGTGATAACAGATTTTGGCATAGTGATTCAATTTACCACAAATAAAACATCCTTTTCTTGAGCTTTAAACAAGTTGTCCTTTTTGAGTTTTGACTTGATTCATGTTTCGTTGGTTTCCTCTTTTACCTATGTGATTCCAAGTCTTTTCTTTTTCTTGAGGAACTTTGTTAGGTTTTGTTTGAGATGATGTTTTAATCTTGGTAGTGGGTTTAGGACATGGCATAGACACCAAACTTTGTGTAGAAGGTAAGGTTATTCCTTCTATTGTGAGTAAGTGATTTTCCAATGGGATATCCTTGTTCTTCACAATATGGACCTTACTTTCTTCAACTAAGTCCTCAATTAGAACTTCATCATAGTTGATTGGATCAACATTGAATGATTCTTTTGGAGGTGTCTGAGAGATGGGAATCCTAGGCTCATCTAAAGATGGTGGGATGTAGTTTTGGTTAAACGGAGGGGCAACTTCTTTGTAACCTAAACCAGCCTTTACCTTGCTATGTATTTGTTTTTGACATAGGTCATTCACTGATTTTGAAGCAAATTCTAATTTCCCTACATCTAACTCAACTTTATCATGTTCTTGTTCTAGTAGTTTGATCTTGTCCCAAGCCACCTTGAGTTTAAGGAGTAAGTCCTCTCTTTGCCATTCAATTAAATTTATCTTTTCTTGATAACTTTGTTCATTAACTTTGTGTGATTTTATCTGACTTTCTAAGTTATCAATTACCCTATGTGCTGATTGTCTTTGTTCTTCTAATGTCTTAATTGAATCACTCATCAATTGATTGTGATTTTTGTATTTGACAATTATAGCTTTACATTCAGAAGTACAAAGTTTAGAGTTTACCTCGGCCATAAGAGATGGAGTTTCTGGAGTTGGTGATTCAATTGCCATGAGAGCATCTTCTTGTGTTGTTCCTTGATCGTCATCGTTCCAGTCATATCCAAGTATATTGTTGCCGATTTCAGTAATTCCAACATCAGTATAAGTGAGCTCCGTAGAAACTATTTCATCCGTAGCAACTAGTTCCTCCATACAAATAATGTCCGTATCATCCATTACTACGACGATGCATGCATGGTGAACAGTAGGAATGTTTTCTACGTGATTTTGTTCTTCAGAGATTAGTGCCCTATTCTGACTTGTTTCTTCAGCTAAGTCACTCCAATCATATCCAAATATGTCTTGCGACATAAGTGCACTCTGATTTGTGTCTTGAGTGGATCGTGGATTGTTGGTTCTTGACTTGTTTGGACAATCCCTAGCAAAGTGACCTAATTCATTGCAATCATAGCACTTCACTTTGCTTTTGTCGAAGGTAATCCGTTCGTTGTTTCGTGGATTAAATCTTCGTCCTGTCCTATTTAAAAATCTCCTTGCTCGAAGTGCCAGCATAGCAGATTGCCACTTGAGATCGATTTCATCACAGTCATCCTGATGCATCTGTTTTACTTCTTCACCTGTGAGATTTGAACACTTACAAATAAAAGCTTCGAATGAAATTTCTTCATTGATATCATGCTTTGGTCCTACAGATGTTGAAGCAAGTGCAGTATTTGCATTAGTAGTATTTGGGCTTCCATTGTCAGCCTTTTCTGCTTCCACTTCTGCCTCAAAGACTCTTAAGTCGTTGTAAAGATCATCTAGTTCAAGTTGTTCTAAGGTGTCCCCTTGTCTGTAGGAAACTGTGTATACTTTCCATTCCTTGCCTAGAGCTCTTATGAACTTTCTGTTGAGATCATCTTTATCATACTTGATGCCTGCGCTGATCATCTCTCCGGTGAGCTTTTTGTATCGATCAAAAGTCTGGGTCATTCGTTCGCCATTCAGGGAGTTGAAGTTTTCATACTCCTGTTTGAGAAGATCTTTCTTGTTCTTCTTTGTATTCTTTGTTCCGCTGAATCTCTTCTCCAAAGCTTCCCATAGCGATTTTGCATCTTCATATTCTTCAAATTGCGATTGATATTCTTTGGGGATTGCAATTAGAAGAATACTGAGTGCCTTCATTTCAGTTTGTTTTTCCCTTCGTTCAAGATCAGTCACTGGTGCACGAGAAGCCATTCCTGGTTCTCCATCAGCTCCATTGGTGGTAAGACGTTTGTTACCATTGATGATTACATCCCAGACTGTGTAATCAGACAGTAGGATGTGTTGCTTGATTCGTAGCTTCCATAAGTCGAATTCGTTGCTGTTTAGAATAGGAACTTTGCCAATTGCAACTTCATTCATGATGGTTGTCTTGATTCTTGCTTATGAGGATTATGAACTCGTTGATCAATGGATCTAAAGCACCTCCTGTGCTCTGATACCACTTGTCAGGATCATATTAGTCTATGTAAACTAATATTTTTGCCTACGTTAAGATCGAGATCTATTGAAGAAGTTCAGTAGCGGATGAACACTTCAATATTACGAGTTATCGAACAATGAATTATGAATACGAATAAACAAAAAGTATTGCCGAATTATAAGCCTCAATCGTATTAATCTTAAGAATATCAATACAACGTGTTTTTATGAATACAAGGATCTATCTTTATATAGACCTTGAGGCCGACCTAGATAACTAGGAAACAACTTCTATCCTTATCTAAATATATCGTTATCTAGAAATAAGGAAACTATATCTAATTAACAAAAGGAAACATAATCTAATTATAATTCTATAACTTAGATTATACTTGCATGGCAAGTTGGTCTTCCGTGTCTTGACTTCTTTCGTATCTTGACTATGCTCGTAGTAACTTCAATACCACCGTAGTAACTTGACCAGCCGTAGTAACTTGTTGGACAGCCGTACTAACTTGTTCTTCCGTAGTAACTCTTAATATCTTCCGTATTAATAGTTTAAGTTACTATTCTTGTTTGTTAAGTGAATTGTTCATGGTTAAACTATTTTAGCTAAGTTATAACCCAACAAGGTTGCATCCCTTGGGGAGGAAGGTAATTTCAGGAGGGTAAACAAAGAGGAAAGACGAAACAATTGGAAAGGAGGACCTAGCAGAGAAATCCTCACCATAGAGGCGAAAGAGGCCCCTCAGACAACTGATATGTGGCCCAATATGCCCATCCCTACTCCCAGAAGCTAGGCCTAAGAGTGTTTCAATTACTCTGAAAAACCTCTTGTGAGATATTTTCCAGCGAACCTATCTGTCAAAAATTTCCCATACCACCGCCGATGATGGGAACTCCGGAGAAAAAGCATACAAATAAATATTGTGAATTCCATAAAGGAAAAGGGCACCACACCAATCATTGTTACCAACTTAAGAAGCATATCGAAGATGTCGTACGCTCCAGCCAGCTTCGGCACCTGTTAACAGAAATTAAAGCAAGCCCAAGAAAGGGAAACGGAAATTCTATCCACGAAGGTCGAAATAGCCAGAAAAACAATGGCAAGGAGATACATATGCTAATGGAAACCAAGGATGAGTTAGATGAGGGGAGGCGGAAGATGTCGGGGGTCTTCAATTGGAAGAACCAAGAAATATCATTTCTACCTCGAAGTGAATATTGCGCCTCACGAGACCCAATAATCATAAGAGGAAACTTTGGAAACACCCCTATTCAAAAAATTTATGTATATACTCGTAGTTCTACCGAATTTTTATATGAACACTTTTTCAGAAAATTAAAAAGGGGGTCCAACCGGAACTTCGGAAATCCAAGTCCTAATTACAGGGTTTTTCCGGAGAAATATCTTGGTCGTTGGGAGAAATAGACTTACCCCTAACCGTTGAAGAATATCCCAAGATGAGAACGAAAATGATGAGTTTTTCTGTAGTAAGGGATCCATCCCCGTATTATGTAATACTAGGACGACATGGGTTATTTCTGTTGGGAGCAATTACGTCCACACTTCACTCAAACATGAAGTTTCCTACACCACATGGGGTCGCTACGGTTAGGTCGGAGAAAAAGCTAAAGAAGAATGTCACTCGGTGAGACCTATACGTAGTTTAAATGAGTTGAAAGAAGACACTGAAGAAAAGTTGGTCATCAACCCTAAGTTCCCAGAATAGACCGTCTCTATGTAAGGAGCAATTGTTCATCTTGGTGAGCAACAATTTGGACGTCTTCGCATGGCAACCATCGGACATGACTGGATTTCCTAGAAATATTGCCTAACATTAACTTAAAACATACCCCAATGTGGAACCCATCAGACAGAAGAAAAGAGGAATGGCTTCACAAAGATCCAGAGTAATAAGGGAGGAAGTATCAAAATTGGTGAAAGCATGGATACTCAGAAAGGCACGTTACTAAACATGGATAGTCAATCCAGTCCTGGTGGCAAAAAGTGATGAGTCGTGGAGAATTTGTATCGACTTCAAAGTCATAAACAAAGCTTGTCCTAAAGACAATTATCATCTACCGGAGATTGATTGGAAGATTAACTCGTTGATGGGGTTCAAATACAAGTGCTTTTTGGATGCGTCGAAGGTTACCATCAGATTCAAATGGCGAAGGAAGATGAAAAAAAAAACAACTTTCTATATTGATTTCGGAATTTTCCGTTATAAGAAGATACCCTTCGGCATCAAGAACGCGGGAGCCACATACCAGCGTCTCAGTGACCGAACCGACTGGGTTATAAAAAGCAACAAAGAGGAGGAAATGATATATGACATCGTAGAAACATTCAAAAACCTCTAAAGCATAAACATGAAGTTGAATCCCAAGAAATGCACTTTCGGAGTCTGAGAGGGTAAGTTCTTGGGACATATAATTACGGAAAGGGGGATCAAAGCATGTGCGGATAAAGTTAGAGAAATCACTGAGATGACGTCCCTTGGAAACCTAGGAGAGGTGCAAAGTTTAAATGAAAAATTAGCAGCCCTCAGCAGATACCTCTCAAGGTCGGTAGAGAAATCTTTGCCATTTATCAAAACACTAAAGAAGTGTGTAAATGTCCAAGACTTCTGCTGGACAGACGAAGTCAAAGAGGCGTTCGCCAACATGTAAGAGTATATTCAACAGTTGTCGATGGTAGCATCCCCAGCCCCCGGACAAGAACTCGTTATCTACCTGGTCGCAGCGCTAGAAACTGTAAGTGTTGTCTTGATGACGGAGGCGGAGGGTAAGCAAAGCGTTACAAGGGCCAAAGGTTAAATTATCCACCGATGGAAAAATTTGCTCTCTCCCATGTACACATGGCACGAAGACTCAAGAGATACTTCCAAGCGTATCATGTGCTAGTATTAACCGAAATGCCGATCAAAGATGTATTAACCACTACGGAGCAGGTCGGAGCCAAATGGGCGATTGAGTTGGGGGAACATGCCATTTAATACATACCACGACATGCCATGAAATGACATATACTGCAAACTTCTTAGCGGAAATACCGTTGCCTCCACCACCAAAAAAAATGAATCAAGAATAGATGATTGAGCCGGGTACTGAAGCCCAGCGGACAAAAAATACAAACCTTGAAGAAATATGGTCGCTATTCACTGATGGTGCATGCAATTCCACCGAAGTTAGGGCAGGGTGCTCCTAGTTAATCCGGATAGAGCAGAATTCACGTATGCACTTATGTTTAGTTTACCAAGAACACACAATGAGTCTGAATACGAGGCTCTCTTTGCAGGCCTCCACATAGCGGCCAAGATGAAGATAAAGCATATGCAGGTCAGGGTGGACTCCTCCATTATGGCCAATCAGGTAAACAAACACTTGGAAACAAAGGGAGAAACACTAATCAAATACAATGAGCAAGTGACTAAGTTAGCTGCCAATTTCAAAAGCTTAACATACGGAAATAACCAACGAAAATACCAAAGCGGATGCAGCAAGTAAGTTAGCTTCATTAACGGACTTGACATTTCCACACACATCCAGCAACGTGTTAGTGGAAACGTTGAAGAAAAATTCAATTTGTCACACCCCGCTTGGAAGCGGAAACGCAGGGCGTTCCAGTTATAATATCAAAGTCAAGATTACAACAATATAACCAATAAACAAAACATTAAATTTAATTGATCATGCCAAATGTTACAAAATACATCAATAAGTCAAGGCGATGAGACGCCGAGTACGAATACAATTCCAAAAGAAACCAACAAAAGGATCGTCATGGAAATTACAACAACAATTCAATCCAAAATTTCCAAAAGCAAGCGATCCAAAAACAACTATGGCATGATCAACGGAAATCCTCAATTTCCTGCAAAGCGTTAAAACGACATCAACAACATGTTGGTGAATTATTCGCAATTTTAAGTAAAAAGTGACCCATCGATAAGTTTCAATAAACATCATAATTTCAAATACCGTATCTCAAATCATTTCATTTCAAAACATATCTTTTCAAACCATATCTTGTTTTCAACCCTAGTGAGGATCCCATGCTTAGATTAGTTATACATCGAACCTTGCCAGTCCTAAAGACGCAATTCCTAAGGCAGTGTCAACCAAAGGCAACCAGTTTAATCAAGTACGGTCATAACATCCACACATAGATACCTACTGAGGGATGAGGGTCAGGCGATATAACCCATATAGCTATATATATGTAACCGTTGGGCATAAAGCTTAACGAGTGTATAAGACACCCAATCTAAAGCAGACCTATTCTACTAGGTAAACAAGATAATCATAACATTTCGCATACGCAAACAGTTTTAAAATACGCTACAAGATGATTAATAACATTCCGCATACGCAGACAGTTTTGAAATACACTACAAGATGATTTAATACGATTCCGCATACGCAGACAGTTTTAAAATACGCTTTGCAGCCCAAAAATAGTAAGACAAGGGCTACGAATAACTCACAGATAAGCTTCAGCAAACAAATATCGGGTACACCAACACAGAGTTACAACTCCACCGCCTAAGTGCCTTAAAACAATAAACAATATAGTCTCAGTTTCTCTATAAGTCTAGGTCCGGTTTAGCCTTGTCGGTTAAGATTAAGTTAAATAAGATAATCCAAATATTATTAAGTTTAAATGAGGTGACGTATTTAGGAGGCGATGTTCCGCGTCAAACAGGACCGCTCGGAGAGATATCGGCATTCCACGTCATAATCGTCCACTGGAGAAGAATGATAATCCGAATCGAAAATGATTACTAGGAGTATCGGTTAATAAAATATCGTTATCAAGTTTTAAATAGATCGACCCAGGTCAACGGAAACAATGTTGACTTGGTCAAAGTCAAACGTAAGGAATGTTGACTTTATAAAAGTCAAAGTCACAGATGTTGACTTTTGAAAGTCAAATGTCAAATATGTTGACTTATTAAAGTCAAAATCAATTTAAAAGTCCAATTTGACACTTTGAATAATTTGAAGTGTTTTCTTACCAAAAATGTTTTAGAGTAAAATACCTTTCAAAACCACTTTATAAAGTTTGTCGCAAAACATATTTTGATGACTTAAAACGATGATCACATATGTGGCGAAGCTTAATATATCGCAAGAAGGTTGAAAATATCCGTTTCAAGTAATATTATGACATCTTTGATTGCGTTGGCGTCTTTGAGTCCAAAGACGATGTTATTCTAGAATATGTTACTTTTGTATACAATTTATTTATATAAGTGTTTTAGGTCTCAAAGTCGTGAATGGAAAATCCGGCAGAGCTTCCGCGACGTATATTATTAGTCCAAATTTTATACACTTTCCCGCTTCATAACAAGTTACACTTTAATTCTCAATCATAATACATAATACAATACAAGTTAATTTCGATACTTTCGGTTAGATCACATTTTAATATGTTTCGTCCATTCTCAATCCAAATCCGATAATATAACAAGTGTTGGTCTAATATTTACTCCTAACCGTTTTCAAGGCTAAAACCGTACACATGAAAGGATAATGAAACGAAAGATTCTCAAAGATAGCAATTTATACCGTTAACACCCGCAAGGTTTGACAAGAATAGAATCGGAACCAAGGACTTTGGTGGCGTGGTACTGAGGTCAAGTCCTCCTCCAAAACACAAGACACTCACCGTTAATAAGGGTTCCCAATATAACATGATTAAGGTGTAATTTAACGAGTTTACAAAACTTTCAGAAACTGGTCCACGACCGCGCCGCGGTGGGTTGACCGCGCCGCGGTCGTCATTAGACGACAGAATTTTATAAAAATCGTTTTATGCTGGAAAATCATCTTTTTATGTAATAGATCCAAACATGCAAGTTCTGGAATCATCAAAACACTTTTAAACAATCTTTTTGTCAAGCTTTTCACCATTTATATCAAAGATCTATTTACATTTTATAAAAATCTTGGTTTCAAGATTATTACCCATCAATCTAGTTAAAAACTCATTTTCTTTAGTTAGATGATACATGCATTAAGTAAATCAAAGGAAAAACAGTAGAGTTTAGTTATTATACCCCAAAGAAAGTGATAGTAGAATGATCTAGCACGTTTTGAAGAAGATCCTTGATGTTTAATGGTGATTTTTGACCCGAAAATGGTATAACCCAAGTAAACCTCCAAATGGATGACCAACCCTAGCTTCCCATGATGATATAAACGATTTGTAGTGGTAAAATTGGTGATTATTTGTTGTTTACTTGCTGGAATTCTCAGTCACAAGATGAAGAAATGAAGGAAAAGGGTGTTTGTGTGTGTTAGCTTCAATTAGAGAGAGAGGGATGTAATGTTATGTGTGTGTGTTTGTAAGAGTGAAAATGAGTCTTGGAAGACTCATTTGAGGCTTAAATCTGGACTAAGAGAAGTGTTGACACGTTTGGGACAGATGTCAAGTTTAGGTTACATGCAAGTATGACTCACAACTCAACAAAAACTTTCCTGTCCAGGGGATGACCGCGGCGCGGCCAGCTCACCGCGGCGCGCCCAGTCTCCTTCCTGGATTTTCTTCGTTTTGCTCGTGTTGTCGATACGTACATGTATTCATTTAGGATTCCCGATTGTTTAACAAATGAACTTAGTCAAGTTCATCATAAGTATTATTGGTATTATGATTCATTTAAATGATAACATTAAAGTTTCGGGTTCGAGACACGCACGATTTCTGTAAAAGATAACGAACGAAAAGTACGGTTTCTCAAGATAAAGAATACGTTAACCGACAAATTGGTCATAACCTCCTAACTTATATTCATGAGCATACTAACTATTTGGCACTTAGGTAAAAATCAACTTACGTCTCAAGGGACGAATCAAAATAGTCATATAAAACCCGATTCTCAATAATAAATCGTGAGTAAAACAAGCGAAACACAAGGGTCAAAACAATTGCGAATAAAATATAAATAATAACGGTAACATAAGTACTTCAAATTTACGGGACGTCACACAATTGAAGTAGATAAAGTACATGCCATAGTGGACGAAGAAGAAACAAATTAGATGAAGCCCATCATCCATTCCATAAGAGATGGAAAGTTATCTAGTGACCCGGCCGAAGCTAGGAAGATAATAATTAAGAGTCCAACGTACACTCACTTTGAAAAGGATACCATACAAAAGATCATTCCTAATGCCATGGTTACGATGCGTAGGCCCAATACAAGCCAATTACGTCATCATGGAAATACACAACAGGTCATGTGGTATGTACGCAGGACCACGAGCAACGGTGGATAAGGTCATGAACTTGGGTTATTACTTGACTTCCATGCATCGGTACGCAACCAACGAAATACAAAGATGTGTTAGTTTCCAACGTTACTCGCCGGTGCCAAAACTCCCTAAGCACGATCTCATCTCAGTAACATCGGCATGGTCGTTCCATCAGTAGGGCATTGATATTGTAGGACCTTTCCCTATAGTGGGAAGGGGAATAAAATTCTTGCTTGTAGCATTGGACTATTTTACGAAATAGGTAGAAGCGAAACCCCTGGCCACTATCACCGGACCGTAAGTTAAAAAGTTTGTCTTTGCAAATATTGTATGCAGGTTCGGACTGCGGGAGTTTTAATACCAGACAATTGAAAGCAATTTGCAGACAATCCTTTAAAGTCATGGTGTAAGGAGATGAAGATTACCCAGAAGTATACCTATGTAGCCCACCCACAAGCCAACGGGCAAGTAGAGAGAGCCAACATAAATATAGTAGATGGCATAAAAACTAGACTTGACAAAGAAGGGGGAAGCTGGTTAAAGTAATTGCCACACGTTTTATGGGCACACAAAACTATGGTCAAAACAAACAACGGAGAAACACCCTTCAGCCTGACGTATGGTACAAAAGCCATCATACCAGCAGAAATTGGTATGCCCACCAATAGAACAATGGTAACTGGCGGACACTCCGAAGAAATCAGGTTAAACCTCAAATTGCTAGAGTAACGAAGGAAAACCTTGCTCGAATTGTTCCAACCTTTCAAGCTCCCGCACCATATGACCCCAATCAGACTTGCTTATCATCTTCGGGTGTGTTTGTTTCAGCTTATGAGCTTATGTAAATTTTGATAAGCTCATAAGGCCAATTTTTCCGGCTTATGAGCTTATCAACTCATCACTAGCTCGTCCATCACCCTCTTTCCCTCCTTCTTCTTCGTCTCACTCTCCCTCAAGAACCCTCACTCTAGAATCACTTCTGTTAATCGCTTCATTACCCCTAACTTGCATGCCTTGATCTTCAAATGCCCTCTCAGACTAAGTTGGAGGGCTATTCCCCGTTTCATCCAGCAAATTGACGGTATCCTCACGAGGGGTTTCGGTGGCCACATGAGAAACAGAGCCAAATGCCCCTAAAGTAGCAGAAGACACATGAGGTGTAACTCGGTCCGTCTCGTGGACATTTAGCCCTGAGGGCACAACGGCTGATAATGCAGGAGGAGGCACCACCCCAGTAGTAGGAGAATATGCAGTAGAAAAAATGCGTCATTCGGGAAAGAAATTGCCTCAGAAGGCGAAGATAACAAAATAATGGACAGAGGAGTGGAGCAAGGCCAAAGGGAAAGAAAAGGGAAAACACGCCATGAGGAAGGAAACTCGTGAAGATCGCAGAATTTAGAAAAATCCTTGTGTTTAAGGGTGCAAAAAAAAAAGACGGATCGGATTTACCCATTGGTACTAGTACCGGTGAAGTGAAGATAAAGCAGCGAGCAATGGTGAAATGGGAAGAAAAATGTGGTCAAGGTTTCAAGAACAACAGTGACGAAAGGGTAGGGAGCAACAAATGCAGAAAGAGAGAAGTAAAAGTGATTGAAATTACCACAATTTGAATTTATATAAGAAAGGGGGGGGGGGGGTTAAGTTAACCATCTGGGATACGATAAGCTCGGATCCCAAAAAGTTCGCCTAAAAAAGATGGTGGTAAGCGCGTGGTGAGTTCCAAAGGGCAACGTGTCAAGCGTGTGGGGAGTTCCAAAGGGCAACGTGTCAAGCGCGTGGAAGGTACATATATCGACCGCATTAATGGCGGATGTAATTGCACCTGTCACTCATAAAGAACCTATTAAGGGTAATGATGACTTTTCAACACGTCACAATGACTCATCCAGAGAGACGGAATACATATTTGAAATCAAAGTAAATAAGAATAAGAACAAAAGGAGGACATAGCCGGAGGGATATTAGACTTAAGAGGGATGAGAGTCAGTATAAACTCACAAATGGTTCGTTATACTAGACTAAGGGAGGCATGTTGGAGTATATGTCTACATACTTGAATACTCCAAGAATGAGTTCAAGCTACGGTTTCGTGACGTTGTCGAAGAAGAAACCCTGGAGTAGATGAGTGTTAGACAAAGTTGACAGCGCAATAAAGCACCTTAAATACAACATACTCTATGGATAAAGGGAAAATGTAAATCCGACACAAAGTAGGAAGAATAGTCAAAAGCACTGTACCATGTGCTATGACATGTCGATACGTCGGAGAAAGAAACATGAAAAGTATCCATCCATTGGGTAATAAAGGGAACCAAATATAGGTTAAAGGTACCAGCTATTATCCGATATACTAAAGATGGAAGTTAACAATATTCTCAATAAAGCAACCTATTATCCGAAAGATAACTTGAAGCAGTTTTTTTTTTTTTGAACAGCAATGTTAGTGATTCGGGGCCACAGTGACATCCATTTGGGCAGTATGCGATCCACGAACCTTACACCAAAGTTAGTTACAAGCTAATAACTTGGAGCAATTGGAGCAATTTGAGTAGTATAAATATGTATGATGGGATGTCATTTAAGACGAACCTTAAAGACTCCAAACAACATTCTCTCTAAAAACAATTCCTATATATAATTGTCCATTTATGAGCCAACCTTTTCCTTATTTACCGGTTTTAATTATGCTATTTATTGATACATCAAGAAACAAACATGTGTATTTATTCTTACAACCGATCCTTATCGGCCGTAAGCCTAACGGATTTGTCACGTGTAAACAGATCATTCGAACTAGAAGGATCAGGTAGAACTTAGGAACAAACATGAAGATCAAAAAATACTTACACGAACAATTATTTACTTCAACAACAACCATCATTCACCCAAACGTATCCAAATTTTGATCCACTATTTCCCTAACCTTCTCAAGCTATTAATGTTGCTCTGCATATTTTATTACTTATGTACATAGCATATTTACCATCATAGACCGTTTCTCAATGTTTACGACAATTTTTAGTCCATAAAGTATTCTCTAAACATAAAGAGTCGCAACAAAGCTACCTTTTAGAAGTCAACACTTTTCCTAAACATAAACATAACATTAAGACTTCTTATACTGTGGGAAATTTGGAGAACATTAAAAAACGATTTTTGAAGCATTAGATCATCTTTATACATGAAAATCCTTCCATTGCTACTAAGTTCCAATCCATTTTTTCTGATTTTCCAAGCATGGACCGATTCATTCGTTTCCAACAACCGGTTCATCATAATTCCATCATTAACCGACTACTGGATGATTATAGCGTTTTCTTTTCTAAAAGTTGAGGACTTTAAAAACATCATGTCCGCATAATTTTATTAGGGATTGCTTCGGTTTGAATTATTGTTTAAAACATTATTCTTGATGACATATTCATTGTTAATGATAGAAAACTCTGCCTTCGCACTTTATCTTAAGCCAACTAATATTATCAAATCCAATTAGTTTAAAATTAATACAATTCATATATCAAATATATGTGTTCATAACTTAATAGAACAAGTTTAATAAATTGAATAAGAAGTCATTCACTACTAGAAAAATGGCTTATACCGACAGCCAAATCCGTCGAAAATCTGTCGGGAAGTGCCTTTTCCGACGGATTCATGTCAGATTTCGTCTGTCGGAAAATGGGGCGTCACAAATTTCTTTTCCGACAGAATTTCCGACAGGCAGAAACTTTCCAACAGATATCTCTGTCGGCAAACTGTGAGAAAAATTATTCAAGAATTAACATAAATCCGTCGGAAATATTTCGATAGGGAGAACTAGCTATAAATTGTTTCAACAGATTTCCGACGGATTTATTTAGAAAAATTAAAAAAAAAAAGACATTTTTTTTATTAATACTTAAGAATCATAAAGAAACAAAAAAAAAATATTAATATAAATAAACGACGAAGAACAGTTATAAACATCATCAAACTAAAATAAAAGCAATAAATTGCTATCCAAATTTCTTAATGTACACTACGCGCCAATAATCTTAAACTAAAGATCTAAAATCTATTTTCTAAACAAATTCAATAGGAGATCAACTATAACCTCAAAAAATAAAGTGTATATCATTGTCCGTTAATCTTCGTCAATCCAAAACTTGGAAAGCTCAACCCGTATCCTTTTTCTTTAAAACAAACAACCACCTATTCACCAACATTTTTGAGATCATTAGTAATCATCAATGTATCAGCAATAAACACATAATCACATACAAGGTCATATTATAATATTAAATGGATATGAATATATGATTGGTTATAATGAAACAAAAAGAAAATTGTATTTAATGACCAACAAGTTCAACATCTACTCTCATTTACTTATTTACATGATCAACATCATATTTATTGCAAGCTAAATCAATATATTAGAGCAACTTTCAAGTTTCAACCCATTCGACATTTCGACCCATTCAACTTCTCTTTTATCTAAATTTCTTAAAAAACAACCCCATTGAGATAACACACAACCCAAGTAACCCATTCATAAGTAATGGGCCATAAGTGACCCAAACGAGCACTTCTTTTTATTAAACAATCAACTAAAGTGCAAAACGATCTATAACTATAGAAAAGTACCTCAAGCACACTGCGGGATAGATCATGGTCTCCATTTGAATAACCAATGGTGAAAGGGATTTCTGTGTCATCTCCCTCTGAATACGTTAAGTCATAAACAATAAGGTTCTATAACAATATGAGCAACGCAATTAACAAAAATCATAAGTGGAAAGAGTTCAAATAAGTACCAAGATCCCATCTGATCAGCACTAAAAATCCAGTTGTGTTGTTGTTCTTCCTCCTCCTCTAAAAAGAATCCAAAAGTGAAAAAATAATAAAATAAGAAAATAATAATTATTTGATTTTTCGAGTTGTGGAAGGTGGAAAGAATTATATTACCTTCAACAGGTTCGGGATTTAGCTCTGCACATTCACAGAATACCCCAAATAGAGTATCCACTATAAATGAAAAACTTCACCGAGTTAGAAAATTGACAAGTAATATAGAAGGGCATTGTTGTAATTATGTATTACATTGAGCAGGATCAGAAGGCACAAGCCTTCTCGGTAATCTTTGACAAATCCAGTGTTTCACTTGATTCTGAATCACAGCTTTCGGTGTCATCCCCGTCATCTCCATTTTCAATCTTAAGTATATAAAATTAATAGATAATATCAAAAGAACAAAAATAACAAAGCGGCCGTGTCACTAGATGCAACACAAAGACACATCTTAAAAACAAACACATATGTACTTGATTAATTCATTTCCTATTTCTTTTTTCCAGATGTTATAAAGAAAGAAAAACAAGGGTAGCTTGTAATCAGAAGATTTGCCAATTTCTAATCCCATAAAAAGCTATCTCGAAGTTTCGATGCCTATGTTTCTAACATCTTTAAAATATTAATACCAAGGTTATGAAGCCCATGCTATTTTAGGAAAACATAGGAAAGCTAGGGTAGGACGGCAAAACTGTTAAAAGAAAATTGGTGCTAATACTGATGGCGTGAAGAAGAGAGAGTTGAGCAGGACAAGTTAAACCAAAATAGATTTCATTCACCAGATCCATTTTTAAACCAAAATAATAAAACTTACTTAAACAAATCCAAAAGTAGATTTCATAGATAGATAAATTATTCACTAAAAAATGAGTAATTAGAAACATAATTATATTTACAAACCTTCGCCGTAATGGTTGTAGTGGTATGGTCGGCTCGCAGCGGTGGTAAACCGGTTGTCATGAGCATCTCGTCGCCTATGTTTGATGCGTGGATTGATGAAATAGAGAGAGAGAGATAAGTGAGGAGTTTTGATTGTGAAGTTTGGGTTTTAGGTTTTTGATTTTGGGGGAAACTGTAGGGTTTTGATTTTTAGGGAAAATTTTGGGGGAAAAAAAGGGGAAGGGGGGGGGGGGGGGGGGGGGGGGGAAAATAATTGTGGGGGAGTTAAAAGATAGATTATAAATATCTATTAAAAATAAAGATGTATATTTATATTTATATCTTATTTAGATAGACTTAACGAAATAAAATATCAAGACAAATATATAACTTATACAATAAAAAATTTATCTATGAAAAATTACAACAAATTAGAGGGATGTCGATGTGTATTACTAATACTAACTATAGTTTTTGTCTTAATATTTATTTTTCTTATCCAAACTTTATAACTAAACCGAGTCAAATGACCAATTTATAATTGAAATGGAAATTATTTCAATAAACTCATGCTTGGTAACATCGGCGTTTAAGCCTACACACGATATATGTTGAGTAAAAGTACCCCATAAATATTTAGGGCTTCGTCTAGGAAGAAACATGAGTCTTGCTAGTTTCATCATTCTTCGTACTTATGAATTGTTCAAAAAGAAAAAACCATTACACTCACCGGAAGGGGTGTAAATGAGCCAAGTTAATCGCGAGCTACTCAAACTCGACTCATTAAAAACGCCTTTCGAGACGAGCTTAAACCTACCTTAGACCTTGTTTAATAAATGAGCTCGAGAGCCCGAGCTGCACACACTAAGCTCGTGAGCCTATTCCTTCTTAAACGAACATATTATTAATATAAATATAAGAATACATATAGAGTATAATATATCATTAAATACAAATATTATTGTTTATGTATCCATAAAATAATTAAATGATACATATGTACGCGAACGAGCTTAAAAGAGCCGAACTCGAGCTTTACATATGAGGCCTCGAAACGAGCATAATATCGACAGAGAGCTCTGATAGCTTAAACAAGGCGAACTTGAGCTCGACTCTACTTGTATACACTCGTACTCCCTGAGTTATAACCCCGGTCAATCTTGATTGTGAGAATTAGAATTCATTCAATGACAGGAATAAATAAAGAAGAGTTATTTAGAGAATGATGTAAGAAACGTGTAAGAGAATGTTGTAATGATATACAATCCATGCAGAGTGTCGAATGACCTGCCAGTAGTCAGTGACTCCGGTGTATCATGCAGTGGCGGTTCTAGAAATGTTTTCCAAGGGGGGAAAAATCATGTGTATATCCGGTCGGATATCCACTTCCTAAAAATGATTTAAAATAGTTTTAAATAATAAAAAATCTCTGCTTATATTTTGCTTATATATAACTAATTATAATAAAAATAATAAGTAAAAATCACTCTTAATATAATAAGTTTATATGAACTTACATCATTGTAAGTATGAGAAATAAAAAGAACTAGATTGGTTTAAAAAAGAAAATAAATAGAATAAGGGTAAATCTTGTTTATTCGGTAAAAATATAAGTTTGTGGTTACAACGAAAAAGAATATGTTGTTTATTTTATAATTAAATTATTTTACATACGTTTATTCGTTTATAAGCATGGATATAAGATACTATATGTATATAATACGAGCCCATAAACGTGTAGTAATCATAAATGGAAGATTAGCTCTTATTATTTCATATTTAATATTGTTCTTATTAAATTAAAATGTACGTCGGAAATCCGTCGGTAATTTCTTTCTATTTCTAACGGCTTTCTAACGGAACAAAAGGATACAAGACGATTCTGACGACTTTCCGACAAATTTGAAGAACCGTCGGTAAATCGTTGGAAATGTCTAACAGGATTTCAACGGATTTCCGACGGATAATAAATCCGTTAGAAATCCGTCAAAATTCCGTTAGAAACGCACCAAATTTTGTTGAACTTCAACTCCGTCGAAACGCCGTCGGGAATCTGTCGAAAATTACCGACAAATATTTCCCGTCAAAAATATCTGTCGGTATATGACAGTTTTCTAGTAGTGATTTCTAAGTATGGAACTTAGAGTGATCATTACTTCAATTCACTGTTTATAATAATTATTTATAATCACTTGTTATCATTACACTACAACAAAATTGCTAGTTATTCGTACTTTTTTCTTCGTGGTCTATGAAGGCGTGAACAAAAAATTTATAATGGTCACAATTTTAAGTGTGTAAACTTTTAAGACACCTATAATTGTGAATACAAGAAAACCTAAAAAAAACACATTTATAAGTGTGAAGAAATATGTTTACACTTTTTGGTGCAAAAAAAAAATATATATATTTTTTTATCACATCCCTAAGTGTGAACAATATAAAAATCCATCACAAGTTTTGACGTGAAAGAATTATTATCATACCTTTGGTTGTGAAAGAATATATAAAAAAATTTATTAAAGAAAATTACATTTTAAAGAGTAAGAATATTAAATCACATTTTTGTTAGTTCACCGTTAGAGATAACTTCTCTTTACTCGTAACGAATTCCTTTTTGAAAAAAAAAACTTATTAAGTACGGAATATTTTATTTGTGATTGGTTAAATAAGGAAAAGAAACCACAGGGACAAATAGTTAGGAAATCTACTTTTAGTGATTATGTGTGACAACCGTCAAAATTCAGGTACTTGTTCAATTAATTAAATCAGTTCGAAACGTTAGTTACTCTTTTATCGCGTTCGCTTTATCCTAGTTCGTAACTTTTGAGTCTATACTTTGTCGGAACCAGTGTCGGAATAACTTCCGGAATCAAATTATAAGTCCTAATACCAAGAAAACACCCATTGAACTTTCCTAAGTTCATAACCTATCATAATTAAGAACTTTTAATTAACAAAAAGGTCCAACGAAGTAAGAACGTAAAAACGAAAAATTGAAAAAGGCTGAAAAATTGCCCGGTGCGCCGCACCTAGTAATGAGGTGCGCAGCACCTCACGCCAGAATTCAAAAATAATTACAATTTTAGTCCCTGCCTCGTTTTTACACATCCACCACCCAAACTAACCAATCAAAAACGTGTTAGGCCACTAATTTACTGCCAATTCACCTGTCCAAGACTCCTCCCTTTATTGTTTTCATTTCTTTTTCATTTCTCATTTTACAAAATAGAAAACACACACACACACTCCTTTTCTCTCTAGTTTTCTCCCAAGAAACTCAAGAACACCAGAGATATTTCACCATTTAAATCCACTTTTGAACCATAAAAATCGTCCTAAACTTCAAGAGAAGCAAGGGGGTGTTGTTTATTTCGAAAAAGGACCACGTTTGCAAAGATTTTTGGAGCTCAAATCCGACCAAACTCATCATCCAAGCTTTTCCTTCGGTAGATTTCTTCATTTTTACTATTCTTACATAAATAATCAATTGCATGTAAGATCTAACGGTTGAAAATACGTTTTTATACAAATCTATGACTTTTTACGGTCAAAAACGTTTTTAATCGAAATACTCATTAGATCCACGAATCTGTGGATAAAAACACTTTAGAAACTGTTAAAATGGTGTCTTAAAAGATATTTACTAATTGCATGTTCGATCTAAACAACAAAAATAAGTTTTATAAAGATTTATGTCACTTTTCACACAAAAACGATTTTTATCTAAATAATACTTAGATCTATATTTTTGTGGTTAAAAGTTGTTTAGAAACTGTGAAAACGTTACTTTATAAGGTATCTACTGGTTGCATGTCGAAATCCATAAGTCACAAAACGTTTTTAACAAGAAAAACACAAAACGAGATTGAGACAGCAGCTAGGTGCGCAGCACCTGTGCCCAGGTGCGCAGCACCGAGCTGCTGTTCTCCCGAAAAATCGTCGTTTTACTCATTTTAAGATTATGTTACATTCTGGACTTTTACCAATATCATTGTGGGACTGAGACAAATAAAAATAAGTATAATGGTGACTTGTATTGGACTATTTGGGCTATAATGAGCTATAATATATGTAATATTGTGTTTTAGGTGATTTGTGAGCGGAAGTGATGGTATAATTTTTGGGCATGAGATTTGGGCGCGGAAGCGCTGCCCAAATTTCCTCAGAAATTGTAAACCACTTCAGCGAGCAAAAGCACTTAAGATATAATAATCTAAAACATTAAATCGGACTTTGGACAAAAACGTGACAATTACCTTTACGGACTATTTTAAACTATACTTAACTTTGACACTTAAAGTTTAATAAAGTTTATCTATGTTATTATATAAGAACATAATAATATAACAACTAATTAAACTATCTTGGTAATTAATAGGCGATCCGTGATTCCCGGCTTACATATTCCGACCGAGTTTCCAAGTTCTCGTTCTCTTCGCAATCCGTGAGTTACAACCCCTTGTTTTATATATTTTACATAAATTTTGGGGGAAACATAAGATTATTTGCATTTAAAGACTTTATGAAACAATTTGCAATATATCAAACTTTGACTTTTGACTTATTAAACTTTGACTTTTGACTTATTAAACTTTGACTTTTGACTTATTAAACTTTGACTTTTGACTTATTAAACTTGACTTGTTGGACGTACGTGGACTTATTTGAACGACTATTTAAACTCTTATGCGTAAATTATTTGACTTTATTTAGACTTATTGGTCGCTCTCTTTTGACTAAACTAATTATTGATGCTTGTATGCGTACCAACCCTTGATGGAACTATAACACGATCTTAAGTGATGGACGTACGACTCTCTCGATTTTAAAATGAAATTAATTACTGCCCGACTGGTTTAGACTTAGACTTTCACACTATTAGCTACTTAGCCGTATAGTAATTATGGGTATCGATACTTAGGAAAGAACCGTTCCTTGCTTAGATGGCAGTCTAAGTACATATTACTAAGTTCTGTTTAACTTTCCGTTTGAGAGGCGGGAAGTTGGGGCCGTTCACGGTTGGATAATCGGATTAGTGTGAGCACTTAAGTTATAGATGCCAAGAGGTTGATACAAGAAAAATCTAATTAGTTACTTACGCATTGTCACACCCCGCTAAAGCGGAAACACGGAATGTGAAGAGCTGGAAAATCATATCACAGGTCATATAAAAAGTAACGGCAATCAAGTCATTAATTAAAAATAAAAGTGTTTACAAATCCATTCAAACGACCAAGATACGATAGTTTAGAACATTGTTACACGACAAATAAGTTTCATTAAAAATTCTCAAAATAAATGGCCAAGTCTTTTCCCAACAAGGTTCTCACACAACCGCCTCGACCCGTCCATGCCATGCACCTCGTGCTTACACTAATTTCCTGAAACATAAGATAAAGTGTCAACTACGAAAACGCAGTGAGTGAGTTACAGTTTTAGATAGTCGACCAAAATGTAAGTAAAGTATATAAAAGTAGAGGTTTCCATAAAGGAGATTAGCGGAGAAAAGTCGCTTAAAATTTATATACTTTAAAGTCTAAGTAACGGGCGAACTGGTGCCCTAAGTTTGTAAAGACCAAATGGAGTCAAATTTAGTCAAATAGTAGTAGCGGATAACAATCGCTAAAAGTTTATAAGTTTATGCGTAAGTAACTAATTAGATTTTCTTGTATCAACCTCTTGGCATCTATAACTTAAGTGTTCACACTAATCCGATTATCCAACCGTGCGGCCCCAACTCCCCGCCTCTCAAACGGGAAATTAAAAGTTACTTAGTAATATGTACTTAGACTGCCATCTAAGCAAGGAACGGTTCTTTCCTAAGTATCGATACCCATAATTACTATACGGCTAAGTAGCTAATAGTGTGAAAGTCAAAGTCAAAAAGTCATCGGGCACTAAGTAGTTTTGTTTAAAAGAGAGTAAGTCGTCTATCACTTAAGAACGTGTCATAGTTCCATCAAGGGTTGGTTACGCATACAAGCATCAATAATTAATTTAGTCAAAAGAGAGCGTCAATTAAGTCTAAGTAAAGTCAAATAATTTACGCATAAGAGTCAAATAGTCGATCAAATAAGTCAAAAATTAAAGTTTAATAAGTCAAAAGTCAAAGTTTTAGATATTGCAATTTGTTTGATGAAGTATTTAAATGCAAATAATCTTATGTTTCCCCCAAAATTTATGTAAAACATATATAAAACAAGGGGTTGTAACTCACGGATTGCGAAGAGAACGAGAACTTGGAACTCGGTCGGAATATGTAAGCCGGAAATCACGGATCGCCTATTAATTACCAAGATAGTTTAATTAGTTGTTATATTATTATGTTCTTATATAATAACATAGGTAACTTTAAGTGTCAAGTATAGTCAAAAATAGTCCGTAAAGGTAATTGTCACGTTTTTGTCTAAAAGTCCGATTTAATGTTTTAGATTATTATATCTTAGGTGCTTTTGCTTGCTGAAGTGATTTACAATTTCTGAGGAAATTTGGGCAGCGCTTCCGCGCCCAAATTTCATACCCAAAAATTGTATTATCACTTCCGCTCACAAATCACCTAAAACACAATATTACATAATTTATAGCTCATTAAAGTCCAAATGGTCCAATACAAGTCACCACTATACTTATTTTTATTTGTCTCAGTCCCACAATGATATTGGTAAAAGTCCAGAATGTAACATAATCTTAAAACGAGTAAAACGACGATTTTTCGGGAGAACAGCAGCTCGGTGCTGCGCACCTGGGAACAGGTGCTGCGCACCTAACTGCTGTCTCAATCCCGTTTTGTGTTTTTCTTGCTAAAAACGTTTTGTGACATATGGATTTTGACATGCAACCAGTGGATAACTTATAAAATGATCTTTTCACAGTTTCTAAACAACTTTTAGCCACAAAAATATAGATCTAAGTACCATTTAGATAAAAATCGTTTTTGTATGAAAAAGTGACATAAATCTTTATAGAACTTCTTTTTGTTGTTTAGATCGAACATGCAATTGGTAAATATCTTTTAAGACACCATTTTAACAGTTTCTAAAGTGTTTTTATCCACAGATTCGTGGATCTAAAGAGTATTTCGATTAAAAACGTTTTTGACCGTAAAAAGTCATAGATTTATACAAAAACATATTTTCAACCGTTAGATCTTACATGAAATTGATTATATATGTAAGAATAGTAAAAATAAAGGAATCTACCGAAGGAAAAACTTGGATGATGAGTTTGGTCGGATTTGAGCTTCAAAAATCTTTGCAAGACTAGTCCTTTTTGATAAAAACGACACCCCTTGGCTTCACTTGAAGTTTAGAACGGTTTGAATGGACAAATGATGGATTTTAATGGTGGAATGCTTCTGGAGTGGAGGTGTTCTTGAGAGTTTTTAGAGAGAAAAGAGAGTATGTGTGTGTTTTTGTTTTTGTAAAATGAATAAAGAAATGAAATGAAAATGTGGGTATAGGGTGAATTGGGACTGTCACAATGCAGTAATTAGAGTAAAGGGACGTTTTTGATTGGAGGAAATGGGTGGTGGATGTGTAAAAACGAGGCAAGGACTAAAGTTGTAAAAATTTTGAATTCTGGCGTGAGGTGCTGCGCACCGGGGCATTTTCAGCCTTTTTCAAATTTTTCGTTTTTACGTTATGGCTTCGTTGGACCTTTTTGTTAATTACAAGTTCTTAATTATGATAAGTTATGAACTTAGGAAAGTTCAGTGGGTGTTTTCTTGGTATTAGGACTTATACTTTGATTCCGAAAGTTATTCCGACACTGGTTCCGACAAAGTATAGACTCATAAGTTACGAACTAGGATAGAACGAACGCAATTAAAAGAGTAACTAACGTTTCGAACTGATTTAATTAATTGAACAAGTACCTGAATTTTGACGGTTGTCACATTCTCCCCGGGTTGAAAGAAATTTCGTCCCGAAATTTAGTGCGTACCATCAGGAAGAAGGGTTCTCGAACAGATGGGGATACTTCTGACGGAATTGGTCTTCACGCTCCCATGTGAATTCGTGACCACGTCGAGAGTTCCACCGAACCTTGATTATCGGGATACGGCTTTTCCTAAGTTGTTTGACCTCGCGGTCGACAACTTCGAGCGGTTCCTCGATGAAGTTTAGCTTGCTGTCGATTTTGACCTCGTCAAGAGGAATGACAATGGTCTCATCAGACAGACACTTTTTCAAGTGTGAGACATGGAACACGTTATGAACATTCGCGAGAGCCTGAGGGAGTTGAAGACGATAAGCAACGGGACCAATACGCTCAATGACTTCAAATGGACCGGTGTACCTCGGACTCAGTTTACCGCGCTTCCCGAAGCGGACTACCCCTTTCCAGGGTGATACTTTGAGGAGTACTCGGTCGCCAACTTGG
>CAJVGC010000589.1:4398609-4460955 GCA_910822075.1 Senecio squalidus
TGCGATGCCTCCCACCAAGGACTTGGGTGCGTCCTAATGCAAAAGGACAAGGTCATCGCTTACGCTTCCAGAGGTCCACGAGCAGAACTACACTACGCACGACTTAGAGTTGGGAGCAGTCGTGTTTGCCTTGAAGATTTGGAGACACTACCTGTACGGTACTAAGTGTACGGTCTTCACCGACCATAAGAGTCTTCAACACATTTTAGATCAGAAAATGCTCAACATGAGACAACGTAGATGGATAGAATTGCTAAGCGACTACGATTGCGAGATCAAATACCACCCGGGTAAGGCAAACGTAGTAGCAGATGCCCTGAGTAGGAAGGAAAGGGTAAAGCCATCTCGAATTCGAGCATTGGGAATTCAAGTTCAGACGAGCCTTCGCACGAAGATTGCAAACGTACAGCAAGAGGCGTTAAAACCCGAGAACATTAAAGTCGAGACGCTTCACAATCACGAGAAAGAATTCGAACGCAAGTCGAACGGAATCTACTACTTCAAGGGTCGAGCATGGATTCCAAGATCTGAGGATCTTCGCAAACTCATCTTGGATGAGGGCCACCGATCTAGATATTCCATCCATCCGGGATCCGACAAGTTGTACAAGGACCTCCGAGAGTACTACTGGTGGCCAGGCATGAAGAAAGATATCGCCTTGTATGTGGCCAAGTGGCTCACCTGCTCCAAGGTCAAGGCGGAATATCAAAAGCCTTCAGGATTACTTCAACAGCCAGAAATCCCCATGTGGAAGTGGGAGCATATTTCTATGGACTTTGTCACCAAGTTACCCCGTACGACTAGGGGTAACGACACGATTTGGGTAATCGTGGACCGTCTAACCAAATCCGCTCATTTCTTACCAATTAAGGAAAACCACTCTATGGAGAAGCTCGCTCAAGTCTACATCAACGAGATCGTCTCTCGTCAGGGAACACTACTCTCCATCATCTCCGATAGGGATAGTCGATTCACCTCCCGTTTCTGGAACGTTCTACAGAAATCCCTAGGTACTCAATTAGACCTCAATACGGCGTATCACCCTCAGACTGACGGCCAGAGTGAAAGGACGATCCAAACACTTGAGGACATGCTGAGAGCATGTGTATTAGACTTCGGAGGAAGTTGGGACACTCACCTCCCCTTGGTCGAGTTCTCCTATAACAACAGCTACCATGCCAGCATCAAGTGTGCGCCATTCGAGGCTCTTTACGGGCGTAAGTGCCGGTCACCGCTCTGCTGGCTAGAGGCTGGCGACCGACAACTTACAAGACTCGATATCGTCCAAGCGACCATCGACAAGATCACCACTATTCGTGAACGATTGAAGACGTCCCGTACCCGACAGAAGAGCTACGCTGACAACCGAAGGAAGCCCCTCGAGTTCCAAGTTGGCGACCGAGTACTCCTCAAAGTATCGCCCTGGAAAGGGGTAGTCCGCTTCGGGAAGCGCGGTAAACTGAGTCCGAGGTACACCGGTCCATTTGAAGTCATTGAGCGTATTGGCCCCGTTGCCTATCGTCTCCAACTCCCTCAGACTCTCGCGAATGTTCATAACGTGTTCCATGTCTCACACTTGAAAAAGTGTCTGTCTGATGAGACCATTGTCATCCCTCTTGACGAGGTCAAAATCGACAGCAAGCTAAACTTCATCGAGGAACCGCTCGAAGTTGTCGACCGCGAGGTCAAACAACTTAGGCAGAGCCGTATCCCGATAATCAAGGTTCGGTGGAACTCTCGACGTGGTCACGAATTCACATGGGAGCGTGAAGACCAATTCCGTCAGAAGTATCCACATCTGTTCGAGAACCCTTCTTCCTGATGGTACGCACTAAATTTCGGGACGAAATTTCTTTCAACCCGGGGAGAATGTGACAACCGTCAAAATTCAGGTACTTGTTCAATTAATTAAATCAGTTCGAAACGTTAGTTACTCTTTTATCGCGTTCGCTTTATCCTAGTTCGTAACTTTTGAGTCTATACTTTGTCGGAACCAGTGTCGGAATAACTTTCGGAATCAAATTATAAGTCCTAATACCAAGAAAACACCCATTGAACTTTCCTAAGTTCATAACTTATCATAATTAAGAACTTTTAATTAACAAAAAGGTCCAACGAAGTAAGAACGTAAAAACGAAAAATTGAAAAAGGCTGAAAAATTGCCCGGTGCGCCGCACCTAGTAATGAGGTGCGCAGCACCTCACGCCAGAATTCAAAAATAATTACAATTTTAGTCCCTGCCTCGTTTTTACACATCCACCACCCAAACTAACCAATCAAAAACGTGTTAGGCCACTAATTTACTGCCAATTCACCTGTCCAAGACTCCTCCCTTTATTGTTTTCATTTCTTTTTCATTTCTCATTTTACAAAATAGAAAACACACACACACACTCCTTTTCTCTCTAGTTTTCTCCCAAGAAACTCAAGAACACCAGAGATATTTCACCATTTAAATCCACTTTTGAACCATAAAAATCGTCCTAAACTTCAAGAGAAGCAAGGGGGTGTTGTTTATTTCGAAAAAGGACCACGTTTGCAAAGATTTTTGGAGCTCAAATCCGACCAAACTCATCATCCAAGCTTTTCCTTCGGTAGATTTCTTCATTTTTACTATTCTTACATAAATAATCAATTGCATGTAAGATCTAACGGTTGAAAATACGTTTTTATACAAATCTATGACTTTTTACGGTCAAAAACGTTTTTAATCGAAATACTCATTAGATCCACGAATCTGTGGATAAAAACACTTTAGAAACTGTTAAAATGGTGTCTTAAAAGATATTTACTAATTGCATGTTCGATCTAAACAACAAAAATAAGTTTTATAAAGATTTATGTCACTTTTCACACAAAAACGATTTTTATCTAAATAATACTTAGATCTATATTTTTGTGGTTAAAAGTTGTTTAGAAACTGTGAAAACGTTACTTTATAAGGTATCTACTGGTTGCATGTCGAAATCCATAAGTCACAAAACGTTTTTAACAAGAAAAACACAAAACGAGATTGAGACAGCAGCTAGGTGCGCAGCACCTGTGCCCAGGTGCGCAGCACCGAGCTGCTGTTCTCCCGAAAAATCGTCGTTTTACTCATTTTAAGATTATGTTACATTCTGGACTTTTACCAATATCATTGTGGGACTGAGACAAATAAAAATAAGTATAATGGTGACTTGTATTGGACTATTTGGGCTATAATGAGCTATAATATATGTAATATTGTGTTTTAGGTGATTTGTGAGCGGAAGTGATGGTATAATTTTTGGGCATGAGATTTGGGCGCGGAAGCGCTGCCCAAATTTCCTCAGAAATTGTAAACCACTTCAGCGAGCAAAAGCACTTAAGATATAATAATCTAAAACATTAAATCGGACTTTGGACAAAAACGTGACAATTACCTTTACGGACTATTTTAAACTATACTTAACTTTGACACTTAAAGTTTAATAAAGTTTATCTATGTTATTATATAAGAACATAATAATATAACAACTAATTAAACTATCTTGGTAATTAATAGGCGATCCGTGATTCCCGGCTTACATATTCCGACCGAGTTTCCAAGTTCTCGTTCTCTTCGCAATCCGTGAGTTACAACCCCTTGTTTTATATATTTTACATAAATTTTGGGGGAAACATAAGATTATTTGCATTTAAAGACTTTATGAAACAATTTGCAATATATCAAACTTTGACTTTTGACTTATTAAACTTTGACTTTTGACTTATTAAACTTTGACTTTTGACTTATTAAACTTTGACTTTTGACTTATTAAACTTGACTTGTTGGACGTACGTGGACTTATTTGAACGACTATTTAAACTCTTATGCGTAAATTATTTGACTTTATTTAGACTTATTGGTCGCTCTCTTTTGACTAAACTAATTATTGATGCTTGTATGCGTACCAACCCTTGATGGAACTATAACACGATCTTAAGTGATGGACGTACGACTCTCTCGATTTTAAAATGAAATTAATTAGTGCCCGACTGGTTTAGACTTAGACTTTCACACTATTAGCTACTTAGCCGTATAGTAATTATGGGTATCGATACTTAGGAAAGAACCGTTCCTTGCTTAGATGGCAGTCTAAGTACATATTACTAAGTTCTGTTTAACTTTCCGTTTGAGAGGCGGGAAGTTGGGGCCGTTCACGGTTGGATAATCGGATTAGTGTGAGCACTTAAGTTATAGATGCCAAGAGGTTGATACAAGAAAAATCTAATTAGTTACTTACGCATAAACTTATAAATTTTTAGCGTTTGATATACGCTTCTACTGTTTGACTAAAATCGACTATATTTTTTGTCTTTACAAACTTAGGGCATCAGTCCGCCCATTACTTGGACTTAAAGTATATAAACTATAAGCGACTTTTCTCCGCTGATCTCCTTTATGGAAACCATTACCTTATATACTTTATTTATATTTTGACGTACTGTTTAAACTGTAACTCACTCACTACGTTTTCGTAGTTGACACTTTATCTTATGTTTCAGGAAATCAGTGTAAGCACGAGGTGCATGGCATGGACGGGTCGAGGCGGTTGTGTGAGAACCTTTTTGGGAAAAGACGTGACCAGTTATTTTGGGAATTTTTAATGAACTTTTAAATTGTGTTTCAATGTACTAAATTATTGTGTCTTGGATGGATTTGTAAACACTTTTATTTTAATTTATGACTTGATGACCGTTATGTTTTATATGACCTGTGAAATGATTTTCCAGCTCTTCACATTCCGTGTTTCCGCTTTAGCGGGGTGTGACATTATGACTATGTTTAAAAAGTTCAAACACACGATTATATTGTAAACTAATTTTCTTGTATAATAAAATGCTTATTATAATGCTATTATGTGCTCGGGCTATGTTTAAAAAGTCCAAATATATACATATGTTTAACATGAATAGTTACAAAATATATAATTTTTTTTTATAAAATGCTTATTATAACACTAGATGAAACAAAAGTATTAAAATAACAAACACTGCAACATAAATGTCATTTAGTGACGTGAGTTTATGTGACTAAAAGTCATTCAGTGTTTAAGATATTAATAAATAAATTTAGAAATAGAAAATTACGCGCCGATTATATTTTCCCAATTTGTAAAATTGAAACCCTAGATTCCGTCCTCACTCTCTCGCCGGGCGATTCCTCCCACCATTCGTTGATCGCCGGCCAGCATCACTGTCGTCGGAAACCTCATCGGCGATCTCTACAAGGTTAATTTTCCAGCTTAATCATCCTAGATCACGCACTCTTTGATGGCGAACGATCAGAGAGCCTTGAACAACCGTCAAACTCCGGCCGATGAACTACTTGAGGTAAATTTCAACGTGAATCGAATCATCGATTGTTTTCTAGATCTAAATCTAAAATTCGTGCTTAGATTGAACTACTTGAGGTAATTTCTCATCAATTGAAGCAGATCATGCCCTATCTAAACTCTCGATTCATATTTTATCTGAGCTAGTTGAAATCGGTATAAATTTATAGTGATTATCGTAATTAGATTGTGTTTTTCAACTTTCAATAGAGAAAATTCGATTCGGACTCACTTTTTGCATATAATTTTTGTTGTCGTGTGTAGGATTATATGATTAGTGTAATTGTAATGTTGAAATTGGTGTACATGCTCTCTGAATTTCGTTTGTCGAATGAGTTTTTACGTCTTGTGATATATAGATAGATTAATTTGTGGAAGTGATATTCTGCCATCTATTTGTTTAGTAAACACATTCCCTTGGACTCTACTACTCTGTTAGTATGGATAGTGTTAGAATGAAAATTGTGTTTTCGTTTTTGATAGTGCAGGTTATTCATTTAGATTTAGAAAAAGTTAGATGAAAGATGAAACATCAACTCACTGGGGATGCAATGGATGTTGTGAGCGTGGCATTCTAACACGTTTCCTTTTTTAGAATCTACGAAATATCAGTGACTTGAGTATCAATGGACTTGAAAAAATAAGGTTCTATCCACCTTTTTTCATACTAATTATATCAATAGTCTAACCTCTTTCGAAAAATGTGATTAAGGAGTATTTATGCATCGAAGTTTTCTTTAGATGATTTTGAATCCTACCTGTTTGAACCGCTTTCTTTTTAGTTAAATATGTATGCATGTAGCTTAATTCGTCCGACTTGCTAGAGATAAGTTATTACCTGAATCAGCCCATTTGTAGGTAAATGGGTTGAAAGTATCACTCTACGTTATTTCATTAATAAGCCATTTTTAAGCCGTAAATTGTCTAAACATTGTTGCAGATCCTCCACAGTCGTAAAGATCAACCCATTGATGAGGTTAGATTACTTACGTTCTATAAGTAGTTTTAAATACTGTTGTTGTGTTATTGATGAGTTTAAGGCTTAAGGATTTGGTATGTGTGTTTACTAAAAGGTGTATTCTTCATTAATGTATGTTAGGTTATGGTTTGCAAACCTTCACTAGATGGCCGCATGGGGTGTCGGGATGAATGCCTTAATAGGATGATGAACATTAAATGTGTAAAAGGAACATGCCCATGTGGAGAATTTTGTTCGAATCAACATGTTTCTTGTATTTTATGTTTTGTAGTTTCTGTTATCTCTTTTTCCTCTAAGAGCTTATAACACTTGTGTTTTTTATATGATTCCAGTTTCAGAAACATAAGTATTCCAATCTGAAAATTTTTCCATCTGGAAAGAAGGGCTATGGGCTACAATCGCAGGAGGATATCCCAAAAGGAAGGTTTCTTATAGAATATGTTGGGGAGGTATCATGTCTACTTGCTTATGGCATGTGGTTTCTAACTACTTACGATCTTTCTCGTATTATCTTAGCAGACTGCATATGATTCCTTTGATTGGAGTAGTAAAGTCACTATTTCTTATGTAAGCTATAAAGTTTTTCAATTTGGATGCTGAATTTACAGTTTGTCTGATTATTTTAACCTTGTGAATTTGTGATCTTTGATTGCATACAGGGGAAAGTCAATCCGAAATAGTCTGAAACTTTAACAAATGTTTGTGCTCAGGTATGTATCTTTTTGAGTTCTAGCTTAGTTTGTAAAAGCAGAGCATTGACATTTTTAATAGGATATATGAGTTGAGGAGGCCGAATTGACGGGTCGGTTAAGTTTTAACTCATTTTCTTTCTTAGTAGAACACTTTGTATTCTAAGTGTATGTTTTCTTTTAATTAAACGGTGTTTTGAGGCAAATCTAATACCGTTAGTATTACAAAGTTATTTCACATGCTTTAAGAAGTTGATTTATTGGTTCAATTTGATTCCTAATGTCAAAATATTTGATTTGTTGATTTTACTGGAAGCATTTAGTTAGAGGCTTTATGTTTATAGTCTTGTGACTTTTGATAATTTGAAAAGTTAATAACCCAAAATATTTGGTATTTTTCAGGAAGGGAAGATGGGAAGATGATGGGAGGATTATGAGGTAATTGGGTTCGTTATGTGAGAGTTTCCCGAAGATGTTATGATGTTGAGGTTAGAAGTTCAATTAGTTTAATATCATAGTAGTATAATTTTCTGCATTTGCATGAATCTTTATAACTCTACAAGCAATTGCGAATTTCACTGGATAGAATGATATGCATTTTAGATCTTAATTGGACAGTACCAAAAAGGCGTTGGATAAAATGTTAAAATCTTGAACATGAAAGGCCTGTTTATACGTCTTATGATTGATTTTTTTATTTTATTTGCGTTTATGTTTCAGCTACAAGATGCTGGATGCTGGACAGATGGCTGGATGTTGGACAGATGATGCAACATTAGCAGCAACTCATTTAAAAGGAACGAATTATGCAAGGTTTGTATCTTAACATCTTCAGCTCAGTATCTCATTGGCTTTTTTGTTGCTTTATTTATTAATTTCATGCATTTTTCGATATCAACTCTACTACATGATCCATTTTCATAGATTGAAAAAGCACTAAACACTTAAGTATGACTATGTGGTTTTGCAGGGTATTACATAGATGGGCTGGACATGTCCTTCATGTCGAATTTAACATCTGGAGGTATCGACATTTGTTTTCATTTGACTTACTAGAGATAAAACATAACCCAAATTGACCCATTCATAAACTTCTGGATTCCCTTTTATTCAATTTTATTTCTCATAAAATGGATTTAAATCTTTTTTATTTCCGATTGCAGAGTCTTGGTTTTATATATAGCAGCGGGTTCATTACAAGATGCACTTGCAGCACTCCGTGAAGCTCAGCAACGGATACTGCTGCAATGTTCATTATTGCCTGTCGGGAAATCCATACAGAATTTGTATATAGATCTTTTTGGAATTTTAGTGTTTACCTAACTCATGTATGACAATTAAATTTTTTAAAGATCTATTAAAGTATCAATCTTTTACATATGTTTTGTTTTGTTATCGTTTTTCGATATTGTTGTAGTATATATATTATAAATATAAATTTTATAGTGAAATTCTCACATAAAAGCTTGACAACACTTTTGAGGGTGACAAATCATAATGCTCAGTGTGAAGAATTATTAGAAAATCCTCACACTTGGAAGTGTGAAGAATTATTAGAAAATCTTCACACTTGGAAGTGTGATAAATTACCTTCACACCTAGAAGTGTGAATAGTTATTACAAAATCCTCACACTTAAAAGGGTTTAAATTATTCCAAAGTCTTCACAATTGCAAGTGTGAATAAAAACCTCATACATTCACATTTAATAGCGTGAAGAATTTTGTTACGCCAATATTCCTCGCACACAAGTCAAATGCGAACTTCTTAAATTTTCGTGCTTTTAAGTGCGAAAATATGTCTTAAAAAGTGCGAAAAAATAATCTTTTTGTTGTAGTGTTAGTTGACATTCTTGGACATCGACAATCTTTTACATGCTCTTCATCGGATTAACTTTTAGTTGATTAAAAATTACGTCAAAATGTTAATATTTTCACATAAACACTTGTTTTAACTATTTAAGCTCCTTGTGGATTCGATACCCACTTACCCAATCTAGTATAAGGTATTTGAGAACTTCTTTTATTTTTTGTCGGTACTTCCACTTCGATCATGCTTTCATGTAAGTTCAAAAGTCTAATTATGAGGGATCCAAGTATGAATTTCTATCTAAATGGTTGTATAATCGGGTTTCCATACCATGCAAAAGAGACTTCTTAATGAAGAAAACCCTCCTCATCGAAGATTAATCAGAGTATTAAGTTAAATTTCTTAACATCCGACATCAACCGTTATAAATCTTCATGTCAAGTTCATATTTACTTGTATATGCAACTATAGCTGTTTGTTCTTGCATAAAAGGCTTTCTAAACATATACCATTTATTAAAAAAAAATATCTTACAAAGAAAACGGTTCATAATACTCTAATTTTCTACAGCTCCTAACAAATATATCATAATCGTAAAACCTATCCAAGTACAAATAAAATAAAGCTCAGACCATAGTTAGGATCTGAATAACACAATCCATAATATATTCATATATGTATCACAAAAAAAAAGGGAAATTAATGTTAGACCATAGCAAAACTGCCAAAACATACCAAAAGGTTAAATAACCAATCCATAACATATATAAGCTTAGGATCATAATTAAACATATCCAAAGGAGGTTGAAGTTTTGTAATTAGACTAGTATAGTATATGTGTGTTGCATTGACGACGAGAAATAGTTTTGTATTTTCGACATAATTTTTTGGGTTAATCACGTAAATCGTCCTTCTAGTATGTCTAAATTGTCGATTTAGTCCCTAGGATGAGAAAATAACACTTTTAGTCCCTATGGTCTAAGGTTTCCCAATCAGTTAGATTTAACATATTTTCTATTAAATATTTTTTAAATTTGACACTTTAGTTCCTAACTTATAATTTAATTTATAAACAATAGCAATTTATAATTCTATTAAGTTTAGTTTTTTATTTGAGTCTATTTTTTCACATGTTATTATTCTACTTCAATTTTGTTAAGTTTCGCTTAATTTCGTAAAAACGTAAAACACCTATAAAATATTTTTTAAATAAATAAAATATATATTTTTTAAATGTCTTTCAAAGTTTTTGTAACTATTGTCACCACTATAGAAGGAAAAAAAATTCAAAAACTTTTTTAATTAAAAACAAATCCAAAAAACATTTTTAAAAAACGTGTTAAGCTTTTTAAAAAATGACTTAAAGGTGGTTCTCTCGTTCTCGCAACATTTATTATTCTTATTTCAACATAACCATATACTAATATATTTATCTCAGTTAAAGTTACTAATTTTTTTTTAAATACTAAACATGAACCACTATCATAAATTCATGTATATGTTTCAAACATATCGACATATAAGTTTAAAATTATTTTTCAATGTAGTTCAAAAAACATGTTGATCTTCTAAATTTAAGTTAATGATATTACCTTAAATATATTCATGATATCATGTCTATAACTATATAATATTGTTTATACTTTATCATATAATATTTAAAAAATTTATTACATAAATTATTAACTATATACAATTATCAACGCGTATAAGTTATATTTGGTATACATAAGCTAAGATTCTTATTTTTAAGAAATAGATATAGAGAAAATACCGATGTATAAACTTTCGGAAATTTAACTTTTAACAAAATAAATTTATAGTTTCGGATTAAAAGTGTCAAATTTAAAAAATATTTAACATAAAGTTTGTTAAATGTAACTGACATGGACGAACTTGGACAAAACCTTTGACCATAGGGACTAAAGGTGTTGTTTCCTCATCCTAGGAACCAAATCGGCAATTTGAACATACGATAGGGACAATTTTATGTAATTTACCCTAACTTTTTTCAGGTTTCACATTCTTCATGATAATAATTTACGGATATGAATATTTTAGGTTGGAATAAATTTAATCAACATTAATGCAAGATTTGAGTGCAAAAAACTATTCACAAAATTTTATATGAATAATAAATCGAGTAACATCAATTTATTGGTGTTGAAGAAATTTATATATAGAGGAAATTATTTTATTTTTTGTATTTACCAAAAAAAGTTTGTTGTTTTATAATCTATAAAAATTTATGGGTTAAGAAATAAAATAATGTATTATAACTTGTTTATTTAAATATTTTAGTTATAAAATTAAATCAAAGATTTTCCGATCTCAATATCTATCTATCTATCTATAATCTATAATATATACTAAAAGAGATGCATCAAAAGCCACATGACAAAGCCTACACCATTAGAAGATTTTTAAGATTAATTTTAAACTCTTAGATCAAAATGATGATGTCATCGTTATTTACTATTTTCATTTCGGTTCTTCAATTTTAATTACAATTTTAATTCTTCAACTTTAATGTATATTTAAATAATATTAGTTTTACATAATTATTTAAAATCCAACATATTGTCATATATTATTTATTTATTTTCATAAAGATTATTCATCAACCTTGGTTTTTAACATAACACTTTTCTATCGATTTTTACTTTTTAATAAAATAAAAACATATAACTACATTTAAAGTACATATTTAGATTTTGTAATGTAGTATAAAAAACAGTTATAAATATGTGTTTTAATTTCTTATTGAACGCTCATTTCCTAACATATACATATTATTAACTATGTTTTATATTTTTATATCTTTAGTTAGACAATACCAAGTAAATTTACTTTATTGGTTAATCAATACCAATACGAATTAAATGTAAAGTTATAGTCAAACTCATACATATAGTTCAGATAACCTTTCTCATTCTTTAGCCCGTACCAATACGAACTTAAAGGTGTAGTTGAAATCAACCACATGGTATAAATGAAACCACATAATATTTAATAATACGCTTTAATATATATTTAAATAAAAATATATGTTATTATTGCATTATGTATATTCGATAGAGTTCTTCACGTATAAATTTAAAAGTGAAGCTGAAAAAACATACATATAATAAACTAAAAGTTAATATATTTGATTTTTTTCTCGATTGGGTTTTCCGCGTATTCGCGTAAAATAAACTAATTAATACTTAAAGTACTTACATTTCACATTTTTAATTGTGTAAATCCGAATCAAGTACTCACAATTTCAATTTTAATAAGAAAAAAGAATTTGCTAACCATAGTTATTGAGGTTATGTTTAAAAGTGTTTAGACATATATAATTTTATTGTTAATTAATAATAACCGTTATTGATTTAAACAATCATCCTATATTTGTGAATAACCGTTCATTGGTAGAATTTTATTAAACATATCTTAATTTGTTATCCATAACCCACACGGATATGGTTAGGAAACTCGGAAGAAAAAACATCTATTGCTTTTTTCATTTGAAATTAAATTAAACATAAGTGATTAGTTTAGTTTTTATGGGCTAGACCATACATATGTGTAATGGGTTGTGGGCTTTTAGGGCAATGAGGTTAAAGGTATACATATGAAACCCTAACCAAAATACCATTATATAATCACATATCGGTTGTTAACATTTTCCAATATAATATGATCTGGTAAGGTAAATATACTTGTATTATTATGTCGAAACCGAATGATGATATTTGGATAATCTCACGACGGTCGTCTGAAATCACGCTTTTTTGTAGAGCTGTTGATTAAACTGATGTATTCATCCATTTTTTATCTGATGGTTTTTAATTTATTTATTTATTGTTAAAATTTGCGCGATGATGATGAATTTGTGTTGAGATTGAAAAATCTTTGATTTATTTTATCACAAGTCCTTTTCATCCTGAGTGCTGTCATATATTTACTTATAAAACCGGGTCTGAAGTTTGACTCTTTGGTTAATTCAGTTCCAAAGGTGTTGAATCCAGCACCCAATATCAAAACTATATCCTTTGTGTTTTCTTGTTAGTTATATTTCATTGGTAACCAATCTGTAACATGAAGGATACATTTGTTTTTGTTACTCGTTATGGTAATTTTAACTTAATAGGCTTCTGCAATTATGAAAGTGTATTTAGATGGAGTATTAATAATACTATGTTTGGTTTATAAATTGAAAACAAATAGAATCAAATGGACATCAAGATAAACAAACATAGCTGATATATTAGAGCACTTGGTATGATAATTGCGATCGTTGTTGATTATGAGATTTTTTTTGCTGATGTGGCATGTACAACGATGGTTGTAAGTTTTTTTTATGGTGTGATAATGATGACTGTGGGAAATATGATTTAGTTTATTTATTTATTTAAGTTTAAACATCTTAATAAAATAAATATTATATTTTATCAAAATAAAAAATATTAAAACTAAAAACATACTAAAAGCTAAATCTCCGATATTTTTATAAGGGTTTTGCTAATCATTGCTCCGCAACGATTAATTCTGATAAAATGCATGAAATACACTCATAGTTTTCATATTTATATTGAATATATATCTAATTACTGATTTTATAATGACAATTTATTAAAACTCTATATAAATATGGAAGGTATAGAATATATTCAATAACATGGAAACTATAAGTTCGTTTAATGCATTTTATCATAATTAATCATTGCCTAAGACATTGGTTAGCAATTCCTTTTTTATAAAGAATTATAACCCATCTTTCATGTAAGTATCAAATTTATTAAATATAAATAGAAGATGAGTTATGTATCATTATAAAGGTGATAATACACATATTTATTTAATGTTTATTATTTATATTTTTCGGTTTTATTTACTGATGAATATGAAAATGCTATAATAAGTGCAATTTCTACAAATAAGAAATTTAAAGACTATTTATTTCATGCTATATCGCTGCAACGTATCTAATTGGCATATTGTAGAAAAACAGCAATAAATATGTGACATGGTAAGCTAAATATAAAAAGAATTTTCAATTGAGCTAACATACTCTCAATTGAAAGTTCAATTGAGAGTAAAGTGATTAGTAGTTTTACATTGATAAACTGTAATGGGAGGGAGAAGTTCATAAACGTGAATTAAAATAAGTTATCTATTAGGATAATAAACTTAACAAAATATATTCCTTCAATCAAAGAGGTTGCATCTTGCTTTAAGCATAATCTAAAGCATACCACTAAATTTCTACAAGAGACTTATAGTTCATCAAGAAAAGAAGAAAAGGAATTTTTCACAATAAAACAAGCATTTTTATTTTGGAAGGTGCTTCGTATATAGAAAAGATCACTTTACATGTAAAATACCTGTTTTTCAACAAAGATATGGTAAAATCCCATACAAAGATGTAAATTCTCTAATTTTTTTTTAAGTTAATATGAAAAGGATTAAAACTGATTGTACAGATATAAGCCTCCACTTGCAATAAACACTTTGATCAACATGGTAAACAAATGATTTGAGTAGACAAGACTAAAAGCACCACCAAACCTACAACCTATTCCGCTGATTGAAGAACCAACACTTAAAGTAACCTAAAATACAAAAAATAAGACATGTATTTTTTGTTGTTGTTGTTTTTAATTGTAGCTAACACATGATCTGATAACTGAAATTGAAGTTGAAACATATATATAAATATAAATATTGAAAAACTAGTTTGGTTAAATAGGTTGAGTTAAACGTTATAAAGACACCAGTATATAAATAATATAAATATCTTTAATCTTAAATATATAATAATAGACATTAAATTCGACATGACGAAGTAAGGTCCATTGGATGGGTAATCTTCTTTGATTTCAGCCGTTAAATTATATTGATGATATTATCAAAGAATATTTCTATTTTACACTCTTTTATAATATATAATTTTATTTTCTTTTTGCAATTACATCTCCACTGAAATAAAATAAAGAAAATATAAGTTTAATTTACTTATAAATCGTTTAATTTATACTATGATTTACCGTTATTCTAAAATTTCCTCAAAAAAATATCAAAACATGTATATAAACGTAAAAATGTATATATTATTTTAACTATAAGCAGCATAGGTATAAACGCAAACGTATATGTTATTATACGTATGATATTGTTTTCTCATAATAAAATAAAATCAACAACAAAAATTTACGAGTCAAACTCTAATTTTGTCCGCGCTGTCGCGAGACAATAATCTAGTTATATATAGAATGAAGAATAATTAATTTTTATAATCTCAAATCTTTATATAAATAAAACTGATAAACCTAAACCCTTTATAAGTGTCGTAGTCGTAGCAAATATTCCCTTTGTATACAAGAAATTGATTAGAAAGCTTAATTTTATTAACTATTTGATTTGTGAAGACACAACACGTTACATGTTAGGCAAACGATAAAGAGTGTTTCAGCTCAACTTATTGAATATTCTAACCTAAAACATTTAACTTTATACATTATACATTTCTAATATTAATAATTAAAAAATGGATCAACAATGATTCGTTATTTTCCCACTAAATAGAGTGGTTTTTACATGTAGCATCATCATACTTTCTTAAGAAAAACAATTAATCTAATATCCTAATCCTCAATATTATAATTATAAATTTCATCTACTTGTACCCAACAAATCAATAAAGTTTGGGTTTCGGTGACAAGTAGCTTTTTAAGATGACTCACATCCACATAACTTCTGGGTCGGGAGGACAAAGAATGTGATAAGGTAACGGGCCCACAACTTGACCCGATTATGTGGTGTGGATGATCCGTATAGCCCGACCCATCTCATAAAAATGCAACCGACATAACTAGTGTCACGATAGCCACTTGAATGTAGTAGCTATACCGTGGTGGACCTCCATTGTTCTCCATTGCACCTTCATACACCATTCCATCGTCATATTGTGGCGTTGAATATTGCGGTGTTGCCGGAGTTTGTTGCCCTTCAGTAGATTTCTTGCTGCATTCACAAAAAAATTAAGACGTTTTCTTCATGACGTACAAGATAACAAAACAATAAAAACATATATCCCATGTATTTAAGATTATTATTATCAAAACTAAAATAAATAAAATTAAAATATATTTTAGTCCCAATTCTTTTTATTTTGGCACGTGGTAATATATTCATAAGTTAGCGTTAGTCGGATGAAACGGTAACGAGGCGTTAGTTAGCGTAAATATCTAGATACTAAAATGACAATATTACCCTGTGACTGTTTTAAAATATCTGGATTTTTTTATCTAAAATAAAAGATATTTTGTGGGTAACCTAATAATTCGTTGGGAATAGACAGGTAATATTGTGACCGTTAACGTAGAATGACAGGCAATTTCACGTGTGAAGGGGTATTTTGGTAAATTCGTACCTGGTTGTGGAGGGTGGGCAGAAAGTGACCTGGTAGTCGGCTCCGTTACAAGTAAAGGTACTAGTTTTATCATCATACGCATAGCTATAAGCGCGTGGACAAGCTGTTTTAAACAACTGCGAGTAAGACGATGGTTTACAAGTATCAGGTGTACCATACGCGCCGCTACAGCAATACTCTTGCTCACCAAATGCTTCACACGCGCTTTTACACGCTACCACTCCATCACCGTCATTACTCATTACCTTCAACGCCGATGGACACGCGCCGTTTAAATCAACCATACACCCAGTATAAGTACAATTATGCCCCGTTCCGCCTGTCGGTGCCACCAACATCGGAAGGTTATATCCGTCAACTAAACTTACATCAAAAAAATCCATCCCGCTATCACCATCGAGAGTGAACTCAGCTAACGTCGCAGGAGGAGTAGCGCCGGCGCCGGAACATTCCAGTTTCCCAGATCCGCAATCGCCGGTGGCGCAAGTGAATTTACCGGATGAATCTTGGGAGCAGTGAGTGCGACCCCAGAAACGACCGCCCCAAGACGACGGCGCGTTGAGTGTTTTTGATTCGCCTTTTTGTAAAGCGAAACCGGTTGGTTCAAGAGGTGTGATTCCGGCGTTTGATAAGATCCCTGGCCAAATTGTTTCTTCACATTTGTTCACAAATGTAAACGTAGCTGATGAAATTATTCCTTGTATGAAAGATTGGGAGATTAATAGTACAAGACAGATTGATAATTTAGGCATTTTTGGTGAAAGGAGAAAAATTGATTTAATTAAACTAAAATAAAAATGAAGATTTTGTTAGTGGTAAAGCGGTTGGAGAATATATATATATATATAGACGTTCATAACTGGTTAGAGGCGGTCTAAGGAATGACTGCCTTACTGTACACAATATCGTTTTTATTATTAGATATTTTGGATTATTTTCGGTTTTATTTTTTAAACAATTTTGTTCATCACGTTTTCTTTTTTAGATCGCCCAAAATGGTCTATTGTGAGACTCATTTTGAGTGTTCGACAACGATGGAGGGTTTTTGGGCTAGCGAGTTTTAGCTAAAGCGTGTTCTTGTCTTTAACTATTACCATGTTATGTTAGATCTATTTTCAAATGTAGGTGATGTTATTGTCATTGGTTATCTTAAATGAATTGATATACTAAAAAGCGAAAAACAATTAATTTAATTATTTTTGAGTGCGGAGTAAAAACAGCCAAATAAGCTACTCAAATAACAAAATAAATAGGAGGGCTTAAGGGGGTTGTAGTCCCTTACGAGATCTTAAGGGAAGCACCCTCGTCCCTCGGTGGTATATGACTATATGTAATGCCGGACCCTCTTAATTAACATGTTACATTTTGGAATTTTTAATTGTTTTATTTTAAATTATTGTATATTCTGTAAATAATTATTGAATAGTTTTTCTAACATTTACTCACATATACTTATTTTACAGTAATAAGTTTAGTAAAATACTTATATTAAACATTGAGTTTAACATTTTGTTTATGAAGTTTAACATTTTGTTATTGAAATTTAACAATCACCATCCTAGTTTCATTCTAACCATATTATGTTTGAATTAAAAACATTTTGTTTACTTGTATTAATACTGATTTTCGTTTTCATATTTGATATAATTTTGGTTTGGTAAATACTACTACTACATTACTACAATTACCACCATATTATGTAATTTTGTGTGACATTATTAATGGCGATCATATATTAGTGGCATATCCAGCCCTTTTTATGATATAGATAAAGAACATATAAGAAAAGGTTAAAGGCCACAAAAATCATAACGAAGTTTAAAGAGAAAACGATATTTCTTTGAAGTGTTTATTAAAAAGCCTCCTTTAAAAATCTCTTCGGGCCTAAAAAGCCTAGTTTTTTGGTTAAGCCCGAGCTTGTCTTTTTAAGTTTCCTTAGAAAAAAAAAACGCCCGACTCAACTTTGTGGTCCTCTAGGGTGGAGGAAGGCGGCAATAAGGTTGTGCCAAAGGACAGGGCCGGCCCAATATATGGGCGGCTGGGCCTAGGCCCAGGGCATCACTAAATAAGGGGCATCATCAAACTAAGTGATCCAATAAGGAAAATTAGTATTTGAGCGGGCATAAGGGAAACCAAACGACGGGTAAGGCGCTAACTGAAAAGGTCTGGAGAAACCAAACGACGTGTATCATTTAATCCCCATCCATCGCCATCCAATCTGCTCCGCTGCTCGATCAGGTAGTGTATCATTCAATCGCCATCAAATCTGCTCGATCTCCGTCATTCCGTCAACAACAGCGGCGCCATCCAATCTGCTCGATCAGGTAGTGTTTTCGTTTAAACGTTGTCGTTTTGTATGATTTTGGATTGTTTATGATAAGTATTAGATCATTAATCTGTAAATTTATTTAGCCGATTTTGGATTGTTTATTTACCCGCCATCCAATCTGCTTATTTACCCGATTTTGGATTGTTTATTTACCCGATCAGCTTATTTACCCGATTTTGGATTGTTTTGTATGATTTTGGATCAGCTCATTAATCTTTAAATTTATTTAATTTATATGTTAATTGAATTGTTATGTTTATTGAATTTTACTAGTTGCTGACTTGCTGTTTGTCTCGTTTGCTGGTTGCTGACTTGCTGTTTGTTTATTGAATTTTACTAGTTGCTGACTTGCTGTTTGTTTGTTAAATAGTGTCGTGTTAAATGGCTAGATTTTTGTTTGTTTAGATTCGGAATATGAAATTGAAGATAAATTTTTGCGATTTATCGAATAATTTGTTTTGTATGTTTAGTTAGACTTGTGCGTTTTAACGTAATTTGATGATTGATTTCAAAAATTGTTTACTGTTTTATGCTTTAGATACTGAGATATAGCCACTGGCCACATTCTGATTTTTGCAAGTGTTGGTTTTTTTGCCTCTTGAAAGTGAAAAGTGAAATCAAGATAGATTCAAAAATGAAAACAGAAAATAAATCAACATATTCAGGTTCTATCTTTCCTTTTAAAGCATTCGTAGTTATATTTGTTGAGTTTATATTATGATTCCTCGAAAACAACCATCGGGTGCTCAAAACAGAAAACGAAAAAAGAAAGAACAAGAAGAAGCTAATTCATTAAGAGGGTCTTTGAATAAGTTTCTAGTTAAAAATCAAAATGCTTTTGAAAATACATCTAATGATCCGGTTAATAATAGCAATGATCCACCTACTTCTAATGATCCGGTTGGAAATTCCAATGATTTGGTTGACAATTCTAATGATTTTGAAAAAAAATGAATTTGTTGATAAAGATAAACCAAGTGATTTTGACATATTTGATCCTAGAGTGTGGGATGATTTGGATTGTACTATGAAAGATTTACTTATAGAAAAAGGGCCTAAAAGGGAATTTGATAGTAACACAAATTTTCTAAAAGATTCACTTGGTTGACATTTTTCTTTTGATTTTTTTACTCAAAAATTAAAAAATGGTGATTTTTGTAATAGAAAATGGTTAGTGTATTCCAAAGAACTTGATAAAGTTTTCTGTCTTTGTTGTAAATTATTTATAAATGTTTGGTCTAAAAGTAATTTGGCATCCGAAGGTATAAAAGATTGGAAACATCTTAGTGAAACTTTAAAACATCATGAAAATAGTTCTGATCATATGATTAACTGTTGCTCTTGAAGTCTCAAAATTTAAGCTCTTGAAGTCTTATCTTCGAAGTACAATGACTCAAGATAGATTTAATGGATTAGCCATTTTAAGTATCGAAAGTCAATTTTTACAAAATTTGGATTATAAAAAAATAATTGATGTGTTTGCTTTGAAAAATTCAAGAAGACATCGTTTTAGGTAAATTTTGTAGGTTGAGTTTGTAATATCATTGCATTTGTTTGATTATATAAAATTTCTGCATTTATTAAAAGAAACTTATAGTATGACAAAGTTTAAGGGGCATAATTTTCTTATCTCGCACGAGGTAGCAAAAATCATTGGACCGGCCCTGCCAAATGATACAACAAATAGTGTAAGCAGCGATCGAATAACATAGATGGAGAGGCCGGTTATTGTGTCATGGGAGACGTGAGACTCAAATGCTCAAAAAGAGAAAAAGAGAGATGTAAATGGTGTTTCTTAGACATGTATTAATTCCCGTATCCTCTCAAGAAAATATATGGACGTGAAATTCAATAGCTTGGTACTATTCAATGAATATAAGTATCATACTATCATTAGGAAATGTTAGCATTTATAGGGACAAAACATTTTGAGGGCCAATGGGTTGCGGCTTCTCCATTTTCTCTTCACCTTATATGTTAAAAATCTTAATTATTTTTATAAAGTTTATTTTAAAATACAACAAAATTTCATTATGAACCCCCAAAAGTAAAAACCTATGTATTTTGTATATCTAACATAGTGATACAAGTTCCACCGGTAAGTATTTCTTAGCATCGAAGAAAATAAGCTAGAATACTTTTATTTTAGAAATGACATGGTAAGCTATATAAATATGTTGATACCTTTTTAGATTATCTATTTGGACATTTGATTATTATACACTTTAAAATCCAAAAATTTATGTTTATCCATAGTATTTTAAAGTAAACAAAAGTTCACAATCTTCATCAACATGATGTAGCCGTCTCAACTCTCAACCTTATAAAATTAAAACAAAACAACAACTTTAAAACCAAGTTGTCCACTAAGTTAATATATGCGGTTTTTGGTTTGTGGAATTTGAAATTCAATTCCATAATTTCAACTAATTGTGTAACATGCTTAAGCAATTGTTCTTATGACCCTCATGTGTGTGTCAACTCTCGAGCCTTTCCTAAAATGGTTAGTATCACCCTCGTCCATCTCTCTCGACCTCCCTTTGTTTTCCGATTTTATGTTGCTTTTATCTCATGGTCGCGCGCTATTGCTAAGTTTAGCATAATTGGTATAGTTAGGTTACTTCTCTTTCTGAAAAAAGGCAACTGGGCAAACAAAGTAATTACAACAAAACAAAAAGGTGAAAATACATGGAGGTCTCAAGTTCAAATCGTAGGAGCAAAAAAAAAAACCCCCCTTATGATTACAGAGGTTCATCTGCGATAACTTCGGGCTACCTGTAAAGTAGGTGATCGTCCTACGATTAGTCGGCTCGCAAAACGATTCAGATACCTAGGTTAACAATAAAATAAAAACAGATAAAAAAGTGAAAACAAACCTCCAACAAGATGGCAGTATTAGATGACAAGATTAGTAGCCCAAATCCGACATGTAAGCTTAGGGTATATTAGGGTTTGGGTTTTTATAGGCAGGAGTACAAAACGAAAAGGCATAAAACAAAGAGATACAAGAACACTAACCAACTCAAGCTAAGGATACCTAATCCTAAAACATATACACACAATGGATTTATAAAGAAATATACAGGCCAAAAAACCCAGCAACCCACATGAGATTCACATCTGCACACATGGCAAAACGAACACTGTAACACACAACAAACATGCGCTTTAACAGCACAAACTAGAACAAAGCATTACTTGATAAACTCAGTTTCCAAAAATCTTCAACTGCACGTAACTTTCTTATCTCAAAAATAGTATATGCACGACTATTATAATTATAATTGGGTTACCACAAATACCATTACTCTAACACGTGTTTAGAAAACGTAAAACACATATTTTTAGAAAAGCCAAAAGTGAAGATAAGGTAAAGCCTGACATTAGATGGGAAAATTGGGAAGTCGATAGGGTTGTTGACCATTCAGTTTTAAGTAGCAACTCAATAGAAGCTCAAATTTGTGTCGATAATCCAATATGTGTCTTTTTTGCCTTAAAAAAAACACAATTAGATAGAGTTTCAACAATAACCTTTGATATTCTAATTAAGTTGTTGAGCTATAAACCTTGTTAGCATACGTTTCTATAAAAATACATTTACTATTTTAACTTTTTTTTAGGCTATAAATTTGTTTCGCTGTTATTAATAAACAATTTAGTATAAGTTGGTGTGAATATATTTTTAGAGTAGATTGCAAGAGCTAATTGTTAGAAATAATTGTATGAAACTAAAAATAATGTTGGAATAATGGGGCTATTTTAGTCTCTGATCCATTGGCCTGGTTTTAGTTCAACCAATTAGAAAAGGTTTACCAGAGTCCATACAAGGAGCCCAAATGGTTTAATGTGATAGTAATTACTATTAGATAATAAGCCCCAAACTTCGGTATGTGAGTTTGGGTCCATTAGGGTTTATGAACTGATTAGGGTTTCCATTGTATTACTATATATATGTTTGATCATGATAATAATAATGAAAGGGTTTTATCATTCTAATATGGTATCAGAGCGGGTCTGATCCCGTCTCTAACTCTAACCCTAATCGGCGTAGGGATGAGCCGCCTAGCTTGACTAGGTTCCAAACCCTAACAAAAAAAACAAAACCCTCAAAAAATTCGGATTTGTACACCACCGTTCACTGTTTTGGTCATAACTCCTAAACCGCTCGGAGTTAGATGATGAGGTCGGCGCTAGTGGCTTCGTAATCAAATTCCAAAGAAAAGCATACCGGAATCGCAGCAAAAGACCACCGGACGCACCGTCACACTCCGATACAAGGTGTCGGGTTTAGATCTGAAGAAAAAAAAATGTTTTGCTTATAATTTACAAACCGCTTGGAGTTAGCTGACGACGTTAGCGGCTGTGAATTCGTAATTAAATTCCGAAGAAAAGCAAACCGGAAAAAAGCAACGAACGCAGCTTCGACCGGTCGCCATGCGTCACCGCAAGCAATGAGTTTTATTAGCAATTATCTATGTTTTATTTTATGTTTATTTTCGTAATAATAGTTTTTTGTCCAGTTCGAGCTTTCGCGATTTCGCCGCTCGAACTGCCGGGGAGTATTAGATAATAAGCCCAAACCCGGTATGTGAGTTTGGGTCCATTAGGGTTTCTGAACTGATTAGGGTTTCAATTGTATTACTATATATTTGTTTGATCATGATAATAATAATGAAAGGGTTTTATCATTCTAATAATTACTTGTAGCAAAAAATATTATAAAGGATTAACACATGCTGGTCTCGGAGTAATGCGAGGTTCTGGACAATGCCCGTCTAAATACAAAAATGAGGACCTAATATAAAGTTTTGTGAGACGATATAAAAAGTATCAGTTATTTTAAATGCAATTGTTTCTACCCTATTCAATGCAAGCTTCTCAATCAAGTACTTCTACTCATTTTTTCCGTGTAGATCATTTTCAGTTGATATATACTTGTAATCCATTAAATAATATATATGAAGTAAAAATCCGAGGATCCAAAAAAAATTGAAGGCCTTGGACGTTGCCCTCCTGGCCCACCCTCAAAAACCGCCTTGCATATTTCCACCTCTCCACACTTGCATCTGGATGACTTATCTACCACGTTAATACATACATACATACGGTAATGACTAATAGAACAAAATACTTCTTTTGATTAGCTGCCAAATAGTGGTTTGCTATCGTTTTTGCAGCATTTACAACATGTCTAAATTTGGTGGGCCGGAGTGAAACATTAAAAAGAGCTTGTTTGTATGATGTCATGATACCTTCAATCCCTTCCACCTGGAATTCCCAAAAACAAAGGCCAGAAAATGAAAAATGTAATTTTAGCAACACGTTGAGAAAACACCAGTTATAAATTAAAGGCCTTAACTGAGATATCCCTAACTAGCAGGCATGCTTGGATAGTAAAACTAATGCTTGATATTTTTTCTTGAATGGCCAAAAATGCAAAGTACGATTCGGATTATGTTTCATCTCTAACGGGTCAAATGGGCCGAGCAAGTTTAAGTCAACTGAAAGTCGTTCGAAATGTAGACAGATGCATAACAAGATCAAAATTACACTATTTTTTTTACTATTACAATTTAGTTTTGTAATCATATTTAACACGTTGATTACTTAAAAAAAATTCGAGAAAATGTTTGCGGGTTGGTACCACCGGGCCGATCTTTCCCAAACTAGAAGATTCCCATTTTGACGGTACTTATACATTTATAAGGAAGATTAAGGATATAACACAGACAATTAAATTTGAATGCGCATTAAAAGATTCACCACCGGGATGTTTATTACAAGTTGACTTCTTATGATTCATAGTTTTTTTTCTTTCTGATTGCAGATTTCTTGAACAGAGTGTCTGTGTATGTGGTAATGAGTGAGTAATTGAGTGAGTGTGTGTTTGTGTGTGTAAGCTGATCAATAAAACACATGATTTATATATGGAAGAAAACACAACCCCAAAATCTAGGTCGAACCTTATTCCCAGCTAAAGCTAGTGATACAATAGAACAAGATACTAACCCTACAAATAAGCTCCAACCGGAATTCGCACCTCTTATCCAGCCGGCTAACGAGAGCACAAAACCGGGAAGTGAAAAAGACTGCCAAGAAGAAAGCTGACCAACCATACCATGGCATGTTGCATCGGTTGTGTGACCGGTTCAGTGGTGTTGGTGTTGGTGATGTTCATCTCAAGTTCTCTCTCCAGCCATATACCCCATACATTGCATCCACGTCCGGTAACTCCACCTACCTCGATGGCAAAGATGATGCTCCCAGCTAGAATCCTCCGGTTGTACTCATACATAGCATAACCCATAAACAGAAAAAATCATTGATAGTAGGCCAACCATGATGGCGTTTGAAGTGGAGCGAATTAATTCCTTCTTCTTTAGCACCTTCCTAATGAGAGGAACTGGAACTGGTAGTGGCACTTCTTCGGTATCAATCGTAAAATTATTTTCAAAAACATAAAATCTAAACATTCATGTGACCATGATGCCAATATTATGATTAAGATTAAATGTAAATAGTAAATACCTTTTATATTATTAAAATTTGATATTTGGTTGTCGAAAACAAAATAATAAAACGTTAACTACCGGTGGATCTAGGAGTGTTCAAATTCGGATACCGAAATTTCGGATAGTGGTTTTGGCTATCCGAAATCCGAACCCGAAATTTTCGATACCAGAAATTCGTATTTCCGAAAATTTCAGGTATTCGATTTTTTTTTTGTTATTTCTGAATTTGTTTAAAATTAAAATATATACTGTTTTAATAAAAATCTTTAATATTTTCATAAACCTACATAAAATAATTAACTAAATCAAAAGTTCTCGAATAAACATTTAAAATATCTAAGATAACCAAAAACAGAAAAAAAAAAAGTTTCCAAAATTTTGGATATTCGAGTATCCTACATTCAGGATATCCAAAATTTTCGGGTATTTCTGATCGGAGTTTCCGGCTTTATACTGTTGGTTGTGGTAGGTGCTGTTGGTAGTGGGATACGATTCCGGTTCATTATCGAACATCATACACCACACATCGCATATTGATCCGGATACCTCATTACCCGTGAAATTTTTTTATCACACCTCCAAGGAGGAGGAGCTTATTGCGTTCCCTGCGAGAAAAATGACGCACGTGGTGAGGAAACCCAACACTGTGACATTTGTAGAACACCTGACCAAATCCTTAGGAATGCGAGGCACTACGATGATTTGGTCCATTTGGATGGTCGAAATCATCTTTGGGATGCCTATTACAACTTGACTACTCATGATTCAGTTTTTTTTCTTTCCGATTGCAGGTTTCTTGAACAGAGTGTCTGTGTATGTGGTGAATGAGTGAGTAATTGAGTGAGTGTGTGTCTTTGTGTGTAATCAGATCAATATGACACATGATTTATGGAAGAAAAAAAACCTCGAAATCAAGGTCGAATCTTATTCCCAGCAAAAGCTGGTGTTACTATAGAACAAGAAACTAACCCTACAAATAAGATCCAATCGGAATTCGCACCTCTTATCCATCCGGCTAATGAGAGGACCAAACCTGGAATTGAATAAAGACTACCGAGAAGAAAGCCGACCAACGATTCCATAGCATGTTACTGTTAGAATAGACGTTTAGTATTGGATGTAAGCCAAGCCCGTATGTGGGCTTGGGCCCGTTAGGTTTATTTTTCCTATAAATAGGCTTCTAATGTAAACGTTTCTAGTTGATGAAATAAAAAAACTTCTTTCAAAAACCCGATTATTAATTTCTACATGGTATCAGAGCAGGTTACGATTAAACGTACCTGTTCGAACTAGATCATTCTAATCAAGAGGCACTTTCGAAAAAAGAAAAAAAAACATCACCTTCGAACTTGCCATTCGACCGACTAAGCAACACATTCGACTGACTTGTTATTCGGATAGCTTAGCAACATCTTCGACTAACTTGTCATTCGACTAGCTAAGCAAAGGCTCGACTAGACATTCGACTGGGAAAATAACTCCCACGACTAGGAAGTCATTCGACCAGCAAATCAAAGGATTCGAACAACCCACACGAACTTGTTTAATTCGACTTGAAATCGGACTAGACGTTCGACTAAGACCTTCCTTTCGATCAGCAATCCTTTCGTACACGAATCACTTATTCGACTGACCTCCATTCGACTAGAAAAACGTGGTACACGAACTAATTCGATTTCAATTTGCTCACTGCCGAAATCAAGTGAATCCCGAAAACAAAATTCGTGTTCGCCGTTCTTTCTCTTGAATCCCGAAAACAAAATTCGCTGCCCCTTTATTTTCTGAATTCCGATCGCTTGTTTGGTAGATAGAGAATTGCAATACAAGGAGAAATCAATTTTGAGAGAAATGGTTTAAAATATGCCCATGGTGTTTTTTGATGGAGAAAGTCACGTGAGTTCTAAAAGGGAGATATAAAAAAAAAGGTTTTCAAGATTTGTGTGGAATCTGCCACTAACCGTTTTTTTTTTTTTTTTTGTAAAACAGTAACCAACCAGGCCCAATCTGTTAAGTTACTTGAAGTCCAACTATATTTTTCAGCCCAATTATAGAACTTGTGAGGGCAGACAAACACGAATAAGTCTCATCATTCAATGGCTGACGACGAAAATAATAACCTTGCAATGCAACTAATGAACCTGCTTCGTAACGGAGCTCAGAACCAGTTTCAAAACCCAAAACCAAATCCTTCCGAGAATCATCGGTCAGACAAACCGGTTCTTCGAACTCAATCAAAGGTGGATAAGAGCAAGCTCAAGTGTGAAGAGTGTGGTGTGTCGAAACACACCAAAGAACAATGCTTTAAGATCGTTGGATATCCAGAATGGTGGAATGCTAACCACAAAACCTCCAAGACTAGAAAAGCTGTCGCCGCCATAGACAGCGGAGAGAATGTTTGTTCCCGATCTGGAGAAGTTAATGTTGCCACCAAAAACGCCAAGTGTAATTCATGGATTTTTGATTGTGGTGCCACTGATACAATGACGTTTGATATACATGATCTAACGTCAAACTCGAGAGTTGATAAAACACGAATTCACACAGCTAATGGGGAAACTCTCCCAGTTAAAGGAGGGGGAACTATCGAAATATGAAAAGAATTACGACTTTCTAAATGTCTTTATGTGCCATCCTTATCTCACAAGTTATTATCCGTTAGTCACGTTACGAAGGAATTAAATTGTGTGGTATTAATGCACCCCACTTTTTGCATTTTGCAGGATATCAGGACAGGGAAGATCATTGGGCGTGGTACTGAGAGAAAAGGACTATATTATGTAGATGAAGTTACTCAACAAGGCTCTGTTATGCTGACTCATGGTTCAAACGATAGGAAAGAATGGTTATGGCACCGAAGATTGGGACATCCGTCCACTGGTTATTTACGTCAGTTATTTCCGCATTTATTTCCTAAGAATAAACCTTTTCATTGTGACACTTGTATTTTGGCAAAAAGTCATAGACATACGTTTAAACCTAACGATACTAGAGTTGATTCACCATTTTTGTTAATTCATTCCGATGTTTGGGGTCCCGCTAAAATTGAAGGGGGACAAAATTTCCGCTATTTTCTGACGTTTATAGATGATTGTACTCGAATGACTTGGACTTATCTTTTAAAAAATAAGTCTGATGTTTTTACGAAGTTCACATATTTTTGTAACATGGTCAAAACTCAATTCAAAAGTGAAATCCAAATTCTCAGGTCAGATAATGGGGGGGAATTTTGTAACAATTCCATGAAAACTTTCTATCAAACACGGGGAATCATCCATCAAACTTCGTGTGCTCACACGCCTGAACAAAACGGAGTCTCGGAAAGAAAAAATCGTTTTTTATTAGAAATTACACGTGCTCTCACAATTGAATCCCAAGTTCCAAAGACGTTTTGGCCAGAAGCCCTTGTAACTGCAACGTATCTGGTTAATCGTCTTCCAACACGAGCTTTAGCCTTAAAAACCCCTCTCCAAACGCTGTCGCATTTCCATAAATTGCCATCCACTTTAACCCTCGAACCTCGAGTTTTTGGATGTTCTGTCTTTGTCCATATACCGAAAATAGAACGTTCAAAACTTGATCCATGTGCAGAGAAATGTGTGTTTTTGGGATATGGTGTTAATCAACACGGATATCGGTGCTACAGCCCGAGTAGGCGTCACATGTTCACAACAATGAACTGTGACTTCCTTGAAACTGAGTTCTTTTATCACACCCATCTTCATGGTCAAGGGGAAAATGACAATGACGCATTAAGATGGATGAGTTGGGCACCACCAGTGAATGATTCTTCTACTGATACACCCGCTCCCGTGGATGATTCTTCTACTGATACACCCGCTCCAGCTGATAGTCCTGAAGACCCTGAAGACAGTACCAGTGTACCACTGCCACTAATAATGATCCTCCTCAACTGATATCCGAGGTAAGTGGTTCTCAATCTCCGGATAATTCAAATAACTTTGATATGTGTGATGATGAACAACAGGTTGAAATGGAAGTTCCGAGTGTGACTGAACCAGCTCGGTATGATCTCCCTCCTAGATCGACTAGGGGAATTCCACCCAACAGATACTCACCTGAAAAAATTTCACGAGGATCAAGATATCCAGTTGCAAATATCGCAAGAAGGAACTTAGTCCCGGAAGCTAGGTCCTTCGCAAACGCCATCTGTTCTGAAAAAATACCAACAAGTGTTGAAGAAGCACTGAAGTATAAGGAATGGAGGGAAGCAATTGGTACTGAACTTGAAGCCCTGAAAAGAAATGAAACTTGGGAAGAATGTGAATTACCCTCAGGAAAGAAACCCGTTAAATGTCGTTGGGTGTTCACTATCAAGTATAAACCCTATGGATCAATCGAAAGGTATAAAGCTCGATTAGATGCAAAGGGGTATACTCAGACTTATGGAATAGACTACTGCGAGACTTTTTCACCAGTAGTCAAAATTGATACTATTAGAGTTCTCTTCTCAGTTGCAGCAAACAAGGATTGGCCATTACACCAGTTCGATGTCAAGAATGCGTTCTTACATGGAGAATTGAAAGAAGAAATCTACATGGAAGCCCCACCTGGAATTCATGATAGTTCCGAGGCCAGGAAAGTTTGCCGACTAAAGAAATCTCTGTATGGTTTGAAGCAGTCTCCACGAGCGTGGTTTGGTCGGTTTACCACAGTTATGAAGAAATATGACTATAACCAAAGCAATCCCGATCACACTCTCTTATTGAAACGGAGAGGTAAACTCATAACCTGTTTAATAATCTACGTTGATGACATGATCATTACAGGGGATGATTCAGAGGAAATGACAAAATTGAAAGCTAATCTTTTCAAAGAATTTGAAATGAAAGATCTGGGAAGACTCAAATATTTTCTCGGAATTGAAGTCCCATGATAGCCAACCAAAAATTATTCATGGAAGATGAAGCTGAATAGGCAGATAAAGAAAGATATCAGAGAACGGTGGGAAAGCTGATTTACTTAGCTCATACTCGGCCAGACATTGCATACGCTGTGGGGGTTATAAGTCAATTCATGCATCAACCTCAAGTCCAACACATGGAAGCAGCTTTACGGATTATCAGGTATCTCAAGGGAACTCCTGGACACGGTGTTCTATTCAGAGCAAATGGGCACCTGAAGATTGATGCTTATACCGATGCTGACTGGGCAGGCGACAAAGGTAATAGGAGGTCTACATCAGGGTATTTTACTCTAGTGGGAGGAAATCTTGTTACATGGAGGAGTAAAAAGCAAAAGGTAGTCGCCCTCTCAAGTGCTGAAGCTGAATTCCGAGGAATAGCACGAGGATTAGCTGAAGTCCTATGGCTGCGAAAACTACTGTCAGAAATTGGATATCCCTCAGAAAAGGCTAGTAAGATTATGTGTGACAACAAAGCTGCAATCCAGATTTCAGGAAACCCAGTTCAACATGATCGAACAAAACACGTTGAAGTTGATAGGCACTTCATCAAAGAAAAACTTGAGGATGAGATTATCGAACTTCCGTTTGTGTCATCCAAAGATCAACTGACAGATATTCTCACAAAGGCGGTTACTGGAAAGATCTTCAATCACTGTCTTGACAAGTTGAGCATTGGAAATCCCACTACTCAGCTTGAGGGGGAATGTTAGAATAGACGTTTAGTATTGGATGTAAGCCCAAGCCCGTATGTGGGCTTGGGCCCGTTAGGTTTATTTTTCCTATAAATAGGCATCTAATGTAAACGTTTCTAGTTGATGAAATAAAAAAACTTCTTCCAAAAACCCGATTATTAATTTCTACAGTTACATCGGTTTTTGTGACCGGTTAAGTGGTGTTGGTGTTGGTGTTGGTGATGTTCATGTGAGGTTCTCTCTCCACCCATATACCCCATACATCACATCCACCTCCGGTAACTCCGCCTACCTCTATGGCAAAGATGATGCTCCTAGCAAGAATCCTCCAGTTGTACTCGTACATAGCGTAACTCATAAACAGAGCGGTCATTTATAGCACGCCAACCATGATGCCGTTTGAAGTGGAGCGAATTAATTCGTTCTTCTTTAGCACCTTCCTAATGAGAGAAACTGTAATTGGTAGTGGTACATCTTCATTATCAATGGTAAATTATTTTCAAAATCGTAAAAATTAAATATTCATGTGATCGTGACGCCAAAATTATAATTAAAATTAATTGTAAATAGTAAATAATCTTTATATTATTAAAATCTATTATTTTGTTTTCAAAAACAAAATAATAAAATATTAACTACCAGTGGATCTAGGAGTATTCAAATTCGGATATCGAACTTTTGGATAGTGATTTTGACTATTCGAAATCCGAATCCGAAATTTCGATAACCGAAATTCGGATATCCGAAAATTTCGGGTATCCGAAAATCAAAAAATTTTAATTTTGTTTTTTTGTTTTTTCTTAATTAGTTTAAATTATTATACATATTGTTTTAATAAAAATCTTTAACATTTTCATAAAGCTATATAAACTAATTAAGTAAATCAAACTTTTTTGTATAAACATTTAAAATATGTAAGAAAACAAAAAAAAGAAAAAAAAAAGTTTTCTAAATTTTGGATTTTCAGGTATCCGAAATTCAGGATATCCGAAATTTTCGGATATTTTGGATTGGAGTTTTTGGGTTTTCGGAGGGAAGTTTTCGGCTTTATACTAGTGGGTGTTGTTAGTGTTGTGGGTGGCGGGATACCCTTCCGGTTCCCATATGTTGTAATATGAGTTGATGATTAATTTGTTTAATCATGTTACATTGGTAAGTCATTAGCATTAGTCTAGTCCAATTTATAGTCCGCTGGCATTTCGGGGCTTTGGATTTTCGATGAAACATGGTTTATATATTACGAACTTTTGAATCATCTTTAGGCCAACAATCAATCAATAATACCAATGTTTAGTTAATAGTTATCAAAGCTTTGATCTTATTTAAAAATGGTAAAGACTAAAAAAATTGGAACTATAACCTCCAAATCTAATGTATCCAATGTGGTCTAATAGTCAACAAACATGAATATGAAACATTTTAACATAAATTGTGCAACTTGAATATTCAACTGATTAAATATGCCACATACCATGGACCAATGGTGTCTATATCGGTTGTGATTTTAATTACGTCGTCGATCTTATCTATTTACAAAAATCTTGACCTTAAATTTGAACTATCTTTATTGATTGAACTACTAGAAATTGTGGAAAATGAACACTTTTAGAAGTTTTTGAATAGAAATAAAAAGTACTAATGACTTTTGAAGTTTTTAGCATCACATTACGAGTTAAACTTTTCAATCTATATATTTAACTATTTTCTTAAGCTTATGGTAGATTTACTTTCAAGTTTTTTCAGCTAATTGAATAAACTTTTATCATAAACTCAAGGGTTTGATATTTTATCGAAAACTTCTAGAACCTTTAAAAAATGAAAAGTGTAATCCGTCTAATCTTTTGATGAATAATATCAAATATTTCCAGCATGTCAAAATTTAATTAAGAGTACCCGTGATATCTTAATTACCAATGGTAAATTTGAGTTATAAATCCATCAAAATTTTAGGAGTGAATATTGATAAATAAAAACGATTTCAATTAGTAATTTACCCCAGTATCTTAAAGATTATCCAATAGTAAGATGTTTCAATATTACAAATATTATGAGAGCATTTACCTTTAATTAATCAACTGTAATCGAAATGCACTCGAAAAATTAACTATAAAGAGTATAGACAAAGAGGGAATAAATATAGTAATATTAGAAATATAAAATATGATCCCTTATTATAATTGGTGCATGATGACATAAATTAGTTCTCAAAACAGTGAAGACTTTTGAGGATTTCAAAGGTTAAGCAGGATTTGTATTTGCATATGAGAAACTGAGCAATCGGCCGACATGTTGGCCTGGTGTCGCCAACCAATGGTCCCAACTAAATGTTGAGCATATCTAATCTAATATCTCCAATGTAACAAAATTCAATTTGAATTCATATTTTAGTGATTTGTATATGTATATCTTAGTTAAATGTGAGATTTTGTGTGTGTGTGTGTGTGTTATTTATAGTGATTATTACTATTTACTTTTGATTATCAATGATCCCATGCTTTTCTTGTTCAGATTTTCATTGGTTCGTTTTAATCTAATTTTTCTTATGGTGATAATCTTTTTCGTTTATATAGTAGACACTTTATATAAAATGAAAAATTTAAATATGAATAGTTATATATATAAGCTTATATCGAAAATCAATCCAAATTTTATCATCTTATAAAAAAAAATTAAATCTATATAATTTTAATTATATTTATTAAAATAATTTTACCAACTTTCATCTATTTATATCTTTTTCTTTTTACAATTTGTTTTTTTTTTACTAAAGTTGCGGAACTATCGAAAAGATTTTTAACAACTTCTTTATAATAAATAATTGTCCCTGCATTTTTGGGATCATCTCTCAATTGATAAATATAAAACTAAACAAACATTTGATAACATATAAACCATAAAATGACATAGGTTTTAATAAATTTCACATGTTTACATGACACTTCCCCAAATATAAAATAACTTAATTATAAAATGGTCTTAGGATTGTGTTAATATGTATAAATTATTAAACTATATGCTTAACTTGAGATTTATGTTTGGTTCCATTAGGGTTTTATTAGAGGTTATATATATATATATATATATATATATATATATATTTAGGGACTATTAATGCGATAATTCTTATTTCTGTGAGAACTTTTAAAAAGTGTGTCGATTAACATATAATTATATCTATTGACATATAAAAACTATTTAATTTTAAAAATCTAGTAAATATATAAATTAAAAATTAAAAAATTTATATGAAATTACGCGTATTTAGAATTATTCACATGTGAACGTTTGTTTTTCAAAAATAAGTTCATATATGAACGAAAATTTTTAAGTTATATTATATGATGTTAGTTTTTACGTTTATATTTACTTGATTATTAATCTCCAAAAAAGTTTGCATTTGAACGAACAAAGTGAAACGTGATTTATCACTTTTTGTGAGAGTTCTCGCAAAAACAAAGTTCTCTCATAAACCATTTCCTATATATATATATATATATATATATATATATATATATATATATATATATATATATATATATATATATATATATATATATATATAATGCAGGTTTATTGGAAGGAGTCTTCTATCCTTCGGTTACTTTATAACCGACCGACCCAGCATGTGCGAAGTCTTTGCCCATTGAAACACCCCCGCTGAGAGAGTCACAAGTCTTGGTAGAAATGGGAGGCATATATATATATATATATATATATATATATATATATATATATATATATATATATATATATATATATAAGGCTTAATTGGAAGGAGCCTCTTAGCCCTTGGTACACTTTTGTATACCCACCAATCACATCCTGCAAAGGACCTGTGCCGGTGAATTACCCACCCTCAGAGAGCCCCACACCCGATATCTCCCACAGATAGGTAGCATGTTATAACCACTTGGGGAAGCCCTAGTGGTCACATATATATGTGGTCATATATATATATATGTATATAAGGTTTATTGGAAGGGCCCTCCTACCCTCCGGTCACTTTGTGACTCACCGATTCAACATGCACGAAGTTTTGGTCCCGTTAAAATACTTCTATTGAGAGATCCGTAAGTTTTGGTAGAAATCTTTAATATCTCTCTCTATCTATATATATATATATATATATATATATATATATATATATATATATATATACATATATATATATATATATATATATATATATATATATATATATATATATATATATATATATATATATATATATATATATATATATATATATAGAGGGGTTCATATAGTAATCATCAAATAATTTGGAACCATAGAACCAATAACCATTTTTTAGCAAATCACTTTAAATTCCCAATTCACTTTAAGTTAACTTTCTAGAGTATAACTATGATTTAGGGAAAATAAATACACCATTAGTACAAGAACTTAATTAACTTTTTAATGAGCACTCAATTGAGATATTTTTGACGATTTTTTTTTTGTTTCTTAGTGGGTTTCAATATATACACCATTGCATATACTAATTCGTTAAAAATACATTTGATGTGACAACCGTCTAAACTAAGGTCGAGAACGCTAACTTATAACTTCTAAGTGTTTATTTTGATGCCCGATATGACTAATTTTATGTGCTATGTGGTTACGTAGACATAACTCTTTAAGCTAAGCTCGTTGTAACTCACACAAAACTTTTAACGTAGGTTTACGTTACTTAAACTTTTAACGCGTGTGTCTCGGAACCGGAATCGAAATCGGAATCAAAACCAACAATTTAACTCTAAAATACTATGAATACATACAAAGAACTTTCCTAAGTTCACTTGAAATCAACCGGAAACCTTAACGAGAACAAAAATCAAAAATTCCGCTGAACCAGCCATTCAGCCAACGGCTGGATGGATTCAGCCAACGGCTGGGCTCCAGCCGGCGGCTGAGATCCTCCAGCCGGCTGCTGAAATGATCTGGTTAGCTTTTTGGTGACTCATTTTTGCATGTAACTCGATTGGGACAGATGTTGTAACCTGATTTGACCCCCACTTTGGCAGTGTTTCAGCCTCCAAGGCACTTACACCCCTAGACCACATCACTTTCTTCACTTTAACAAAACACAAACACACACACACACACTCAAACACACACACAACAAACACTCTCAAAGAAAAATCTTTTCCCCCTTTTCATTTACAGCAATAAACCATAAGAAATCATCAAAACAACACCTTAAAATCGTCCTAAAAATCAAAGGAAGAAAGAAGGGTTCATCTAGTTGGGTTACATAAACGGTTTCCTACATTTTGAAGCTTAAATCACCATCAAAACATCATCAAAGCTTTTCCATCCGGTAAAAACTCTTCTAATAGTTACTACTACTTCCTAAACTCATTGCATGTATGATCTAACACATAAAAACAAGTTTTTATAAAGTTTTATAACCATTTTATTACAAAAACGGGTTTAAACAAAAAGGTTACTTAGATCTATATATTTGTGGCTAAAAACCCAAAAGAAACTGATATTTGAGCATATAAATAAGTAATCTTGATGAATATTCAGTTGCATGTCGAAATCTAGCTCAAAAACGCTTAAAAACGCAAAAATGGCAAAACTGTAAATCTGTCTCGGCATTTCAGCCGCAGGCTGAAATAATTCAGCCGCCGGCTGAATTCAGCCGCCGGCTGAAATAATTCAGCCGCCGGTTGAATAGGTCTGTTCCCAAAAATCATATTTTTAAATCGTTAACGGAAATCGAGAAACATATACTTTTCACAGTTTTTAAAACACAATATAACAGATTACATACTTGTATTTTGAATGATAAAGTGAGGTATTTAAATAACTAATTTATCATAGCAATATATAATGATATTTTATGAATTGTATTAAGCGGGAAAGTGGACAGGAAATTTTGGACATAAATTTTATAGCGCGGAAGCGCTGCCCAAATTTTATTGAACATACTTATAACACTTAAACAACAACCTATTCATTCACTAACGAGTTTAAAAGCTAACGAGTTATATACTTACACGAAAACTTGGGTTATACTAGGATTCCGGTGATTCCGAGCACTCTTTGAGTTTTCCGAGCACGCTAGAAATCTTCGCAAACAGTGAGTTACAAACCCCTACTCTTTTAAACGCTTTTAATACTTTTGGGGTGAAATGCGAGTCTTAGGCTTAACTATATTTAAGCTGAAAAACGCTTTACTACTTGAATGCTAAACGAAAACTATTTGATACTCGAAAACTATTGTGAAACGCTTTGTTACTCGAAAACTATTATGAAAACGATTTGATACTCAATGCTATTACGAAAACACTTATGTATTTTGAATGCTACTATGAAATGCTTTGATAACGAATACTAAAACGAATAACTATTTTGCCGGCATTGTTGAGGGTTTTGCCAACAATGTCGAGGACACGAAAGCTATATTTGCCAATGACTAAAACAATCGATCGTCATGTTGCGGACTTTGTACAACATGGACGTGAGAAACCATTGAAAACTCCCGAAAACTACCAAGGACATTAGTTGCTATTAATCCCTTTGGAAAGGACCGTTAGTAGATATGGATAGCGCTATTAGGGTAGATTGACCCTCACCACAACGACTTATAACGATGGTGCATAATACTAAATGGGTAGGCTTTAGGCTTAGCAACGATCATTGGGCAAAACTTAGGATTGTCACATAGTCGCGCTATGTGGTCAATGCCTAAAAACACAAATGCTATACTCTATACATTTTTATGTGATAACTATTTTTGGATGCGATACTCTATGCATGATTATGCGACTACAATTTGAAAACTTATGCTTTACTAAAACTTGTAGCTCACTAACTACGTCTCCCGTAGTTAACACTTGACTCGTATTTTCAGGTAGCGAGTAAGCTAGCTGATGACTTATGCTTTTGGGGGCGAATGACTTCAAGAACGGGATGGGTTTGGGTGGTTTGGTTGAACACCCCATTTTGTAATTCGGATATGTAACTTTGTTTAAACTTTGTAAACCTTGAATACTATGTTTTTCCTTTAATGACATTTGGCGTTTATCTATATCTTGTGTATCGAATGCTATTGCTTTTCACATCCTGTATTCCGCTTTAACGGGGTGTGACAGAACCATATATATATATATATATATAGATGAATACGTATGTATACACTATTGAATACACTTCTATTCACCGGTGTATGAACTAGTTCGGGACTTACATTCGAACCATATATTTATCATTGAATACATATGTATACACAAGTATATCAGTGGTATTAATCAATGTATACACGCATTTTTGAAAAATTCACAATTTGTAGTATATAAACCAATGTATACAAAAAAATCGTCAAAATTTAAAAATGAAGTGAGTTCTGTTAAATGATTGGTTAAAAAGTGGTTCTTAAATATTTAAGTGTCTATAAATTAAAATCGGTCAATGTAAGATAGGTGGAACTAATGAAGTATTTCTTTTTTATTAGATTACTTATTATGTCACTGTATTAAAGATTTCAGTTATTTTTAAAGTTTGTAAATTTTAAATTAGTTAAAACCAAAATAGGAAATTACTATATTTTAATTATTTATAATTAAAAATAAAATAATAATTTTGGTATAAACATAAGTAAAAAGAACAGATATTTTCTATGGACAAAAGGAGTAATAATTATGTTTAACGGATTTTACTCATTCTTATCCTTGGCATACCGATTTACGTTTGTTACTACTTTTCATTCAAACATTTTTATTATGTTTTATTTTTTAAACATTTAACATATGTCTTCTTAGAACGGTTAAACTAATAAGTAATAACCAATGATGGGTCTAATTTCACTGTATGGATATTGACTTCTAAATACATATAATTAAAAAAGATTGTTTGATTGTTTTTCCTTGGTTGGCCGGTTATTTTGTTCACATTTTCAGCTTTAATTCTTAAATGTTATCTATTTTTTCTTCTAGAATGTTTATTAACTATTTAAGAAATAAATGTATGAATTTTAGTATATTTTTTAAACTAGAACTTGTCACAAGTTTTATTATGAGAAAATTTTGAGAAAGAGGGTTTTATTATAAACTACTAGTTTTGTTAAAGAATATTCGGTTATTGCTATGAATTCTATTTAAAATTGTAAAAATTCATTGGCAAAAGAAAAGATTTTGAAAATATAAAAACGAAGTTTATGAGTCTAACAACAACCAAATCATGTAGAAATTCTAAGAGACTATATGACTGTTTTTATCGTTATCCAAATTATTAACAAAATTCTTCTAGCTTCATCGACTCAAACATTGAAAATTCAGTCATATTAGAAAAAATATTAACCATTTCCAAAATAGCAAATTACCAAAATAATCACCTACCACTTACATTTTACAAAAATAATCACTTGATTTGCGACAGATTTCTCACGACATTTTTTTCGTCGCGAAAGTAGACATATTTTAATCGGATCAATAAAAATTCGATACGTTATCGCGACACTATTCATTAAAATTTAACAATAGTTTATTAACAAAACATAAAAGCTGTGGATGAAAATATTCCTTTCGATTGAACATATTTTCTTTTTCTAAAACAAACAGCAATGGAATCATTCATAATTAAACATGATTACACATTCTATATACAAGTAATAATCTGGAAAAGTGAATACAATAGCTTAAAAATCAGCCATGTATAATGATCATCAGATTAGTCGCTAAATTTGAAACTACTTTTTTACAGCTATTGAAGATTACGATAATATCTACCAGCACTGATCGGTCTCCCATCTTCGGCTTCTAAATCCCGAGGCTGCGTTCGCTCTCCTTTGAAACAATGTTCTATCATAATTCGCTCGTTTTTCAGGATCCGAAAGCGTACAATAAGCCGAGTGAAGTTTGATAAATTCATCAGCAGATGATTCAGTTCCTACAACATCTGGATGCAAAACTCTTGCTAATCTTCGATACGCGGCTTTTACTTCTTGTGTATCCGCTCCAATTCGAACACCAAGAACCTCATAGAGAGAAGAAGAACATGTGTTACGTAAAGATCTAACTGTGTCTGTATCCGTAGCAGTGCTCCTTTCTGCGGTTGTGGAGTATGCAGCTGAAATCGGAAGTCGTCTATATTTAACAGAAGAAATCGACTGGGAAGATGACTTTGAACCAAATGTGAAATTTGGGGAAGTAAAGATAAACGATGATGAAGTTGAAATAGCCATTTTATGATTTATGTGAGAGAGAATTTTCAAGTGGTTATGAATGAATGGGATTAGGGATATGGATGCGTGGGGTGGTTTTATAGGAAGAATTGACGTGACGATGAGTTGGAAATGGGAAATGGAAATAATAAACTTATCCAATTTTTGAAAAATAAATCAACCAAGAACAAGAGAGTGAGTGAGTAGTCAGCAAACGGTCGGTGTCGGTGTTTAAGATTGCGGTCTGGGTCGCCCCCACTCGCTAAAATGTATCGACCAAAATTTTAGATATTTCAATAGTAGATAAACCGTTAATATTTTCAAAAATGAAAAAAAGAAAAAGAAAACTCTTTAGTTTTAAAATAAATGTTCTATCGGTATTTGAGATAATAAAAAGGTAATAATTATTGGGGTGTCTACATTCTACTCATAAAACCGCATGTTTTATTCTTGAAGTTTATTTGATAGATTAAAATTGGAACCAATAAATATATTTTTTATTATATTTTATTTGTTAATACTTTTGCAATTACATTTAATATTCTTATTTTTTGGACAAAAATATTTAAAAAATACTCGATATCATATAAACTTCTCAAGGTTTTAATTTTCAATTAAAGAGAGTTAACCTTTAAATAACATCCAATTAATAGCTTATCAAATCCCATTCTTTTTAACTAACAAGTTAAATGTTTTTTACTATTTAATTCCGTCTAATTTCTGCCGTCATCATTATCAAAAAGTCAAGATCGTTCCTCTTCACCCTTCTTTATTATATAAACATAAGATTCGATGACGTAATTTTCTGATCTATGATGAAATCGTCTTCTAGCTTCCTCTTAAAGCTTATTCCAAATCTATAAACCACCAAATACAATCAACACCAATAAGGAAACATAGATTCAACCTTCTAATTCCAAATCGGAATAAGCAACGACGATGATGAAACGTGGAGGATTTTTGGGTGGTGTAATTGGTTGTCGGCGACATAGGTGTTAATAGTTATCAGGATTCGGTAGTGTTTGTGATTGCCGGTTGTGGTATTGGTTGATGTATGTAGTGATGTTTGCATGCGATTGTAGGGTGGACGGGTGGTTTCCGACGAGTGTAGTCGTGGTTTCAGGCGAGTCCGACGAGTGTAGAGGTGGTATCAGACTAAGGGCTCATTTGTTTTTTTTAATAAGTTCTTAAATAGATGCTTTTGTCTAAAACGGTAAGACTTTTTGTCAGTAAGTGGTTTTGTTTTTTACTCCTTTAACCTCTAAAATTTTCTAAAAATCCTCCTATTCGGTAAGACTTTGACAATTTCTAAATTCCTCTTATTATTTTGATAAAACCCAAAACACTTTCTTCTTTTTTCGTTATATCAATAATTAATTATTCAACACTTATCTAGAACTTTATTTAGCAAAGTTTGAATTAATAATTAATTAAGTTTTATTTTTTCTAGTATTTCGCTTAACATGTTTTTGATTTTTATATTATAGCTTTTATATTATTATAAAGTCGAGTTATTATTTTTGTCTTTATTTGAACTACTTCGGTATTTTTGTTAAGAACAAGTTATTTTCATTATTTTTGTTGGATTTGCCTACTTTAATATGACATTTATTTATAATTGACATTAATCATTTGAAACTACATAAAGTATCATATTGACTATAACTTATTTGTAACAAGTTGAATAATAGAAACAACCAGAAATTTGTACTCCTTATTGTTATATATTTGTATATTCGCTACTTTTAACTGTGAGATTTTAAATTCAAAGTGGGATAATACATATGCAATGTTCGGCCATCAATACACTGCGGATTTATTGGCAGACAATGATAGGAAGTTTATTGAGTTGCTATGCATTTCATAGTAAAATGGTGGTTAAAGGATAATAAACATATATAAACCGATAAGAAAATGACTATCTTTTTGCTTGTTATAGGAAATAATCAACATTTTGAGGTTGTGAAGCATAGATTTCTACATTCATTACAAACAATTCACAAAGTGTTAGCTAAAATGATCGAGTTTGCAAAAGGAGTTATAGTTCCAACATTTTTTAATCCCAATCTTGACGTTTCCATAAATAATAGAAGGTTACGAAGAATTTTTAAGATAATTAATACTAATATTAATAACATTATTAATAATAACAAAATGAACATAGGAAAATTAGCTAGTTTAATGGCATGAAAAATAATAATAGAAAAAAAAAAACATATTTAGACATTTGTACAAGTTTATTTTTCAAATAGTCTTAATGATTCTGCTTTCAGAGTTCAGACACTATCTCTTATCATTCAGAACTGGTTTTCAGATTTTAGACTTCAACATTCAGAAAAAACCAAAGACCCCTAATAGTTATCTGGATTCGGCAGTGTTGGTGGTTGCCGATTGTGGTGTTGGTTGATGCATGTAATGATGTTTGCAGGCGATTGTAGGGTGGACGGGTGGTTTCTGACGAGTGTAGTCGTGGTTTCAGGCGAGTCCGACGAGTGTAGAGGTGGTTTCAGACGAGTCCGACGAGTTTAATGGTAGTTTCAGACGAGTATGGCAAGTGTAATAGTGGTTTCAGACGAGTATATTGGTGGTTCTTGCCAAGATTAGTGAAAGATTATAATTAACACCTTTGATATCTTTAATTGAAAATTAAAAAGTTGAAGCCTTTAATAGATAACAGATATAAATAGAGTGTTTTTTCAATGTACTATTGCCCTCTTTTCTTTGATATAAGATATGTTTGGATAAGGGCTTTTCAAGGCTTAATCTTATGTTTTATTAATAAGCTTTGGTTGGTTATTCATTAGGTAAGGGCTTATTAAAAAAAAATTAAACCCTTTATAAGTCTCAAATTGATAAGCTCGTTAAAGTGCTTAAGTGTTTGGACTTACAGGATATAAAAAACAAAAATACCATGTACATCAATTGAAATATAAACTTTTATATATCATTTTATATCTTTCTACACTTAAACGTCCCAAACTCCAACTACTTGTCAAATTTTCATCTATATATTTATATGCTACAACTTAAGCTATAAGTTTCAACTTTATAGGTATACAACTCGAATCATATTGTCAAGCAATACATGACAGTCGAAAAACAGGATTACATAAGAATAATTAAATCGGATTAAGTAATGTCTTGAATTAATAGCGAGTAAGTTATAGATCTAAGTATAAGATCTATTCAACGGTTACGTACGTGACACCTTCTTTAGCAACAGACTTATGTGCTAGTACACGTTTTGATTCAAACAACCAATTGATAATCTTTTCCTTTTCTTGGAAACCGAAAACCGAATACCCCTTTAGGGTTTCAACCGATCGGACTAAAGGGAAGGGAGAGGATCGATTTCTAGCATCCAAAACAATAAACCTAAGGCTTATTATATAGGTGATATTTAGTTGAAGCACAAGTTGTATTATAATTAGGAAACCTCCATAATTACATAATAAATCATCCCTTTTATTAATTATTACAAGTAACTCATTTAATTAATAATTAACAAATAATAAACGTATAGTTATGTCTAAATATCGATGCGTACATTTTTGTAGACTCACACATTTACAAACATATCTTTAATATATAATAAAAGAGGGGCCTTAAATGCCACATGGCGAAGTAAGGTCCCTTGGATGAGTTATCTTCTTTGGTTTCAGCCGTTAGATCAGATTGATGATGTCATCAAACACTATTTCTATTTTACACCCTCTTACAATACATAATTACATTTTCTGTTTCATTTACATCTCCACTGAAATAAAAAAAAACATAAGTTTATTTTACTTATAAATCGCTCAATTTAGACTATGATTTATCATATTATTATTCTAAAATCTCCTCATAAAAATATCAAAACATGTATATAAACGTAAATGTATATATATTATTTTAACTATAAACAACATAGGTATAAACTTAAACGTATATATGTTTATTATACGTATGACATTATCTTCTCATAAAAACTTAAAATCTACATAATCAAAAATTTACGAGTCAAATTTTATCTCTGTCCGCGCTATCGCGGGACAATAATCTAGTATTTAATAAAACTATTCAAATACCAACAAACTTAAGTCACAAACTCAAGCAAGTTTCATCAAACATATTCCAAAATAAATGTACAATAATATCTTTTAATTGGACTTGTAATCCATCATTCACTTTATCCTCTTTGTAAATAGTTTGTTTTGTTAATCGCTTGCTAGATATTAATTAAATCGATACCTTTTAGAAACGATAACAAACTAAATACCCCTGATCGTTTATTATATTGAAAGAAACAGAAAGTCAATATTATTTAAATATTAATGTCGTTAGTTTTTGATAGGGTTAATGCACCCGAGGGTCACTCTACTATTCGAGATAATCCAATTGGGTGATTGAACAAAAAAAAGTTGTAAAGTTTTCATTATACTTTCAAATAAACTTTAAAAGCATCACTTTATGGGATATAGCAAGTTTCCAGTCAAAATTACCGGATGACGTGGCTAAATAACCTAAGTGGCAATAACTACGTGGCTTAAATAATATGACTCATCAATTTCAGGTCTGCCCTAAAAAGTGAATTTTCAAGAAAAACACACGTTCCTGTTCACTTCCCCTAAACCCTGACCGCCCAAAACCCCCTTTTGTAATGCCCAATTCAAAACCCTAATTCTCCAAATCAATCAATGGATCATGAATCACCTCAAAACCCATTATCACCCAAACCCGAATCCTTAATCCCATCTTTATAATCTTCAATTTCAAAGCTTTCCAGCTCCTCAGGCGCCATTCCAAGCAACAAAGATTTCCATTTCTACTTCAATTTTCAAGAATTCAAAACCCCGATTCAAGAAATCGATTCAAACTCACAAACGCTTATTCAGTCAATTGGGTCCTCGAAAAAGATAAAAATTCCCAATCTTGATGATGTTGTGGATGATGATGAGGCGTATGATTGGTTGGTTAATTTGAATGATGATTTGTTTGAGAAAATCGATGCTTCTGTTGATGAGTTTAAGAAATTGAGGAGTAAAGAAGTGGAATCCGGTGTTCGGGTTATGGGTCTTGTCGAAAACGACGGGTTTCAGCTCGTTCAGAATCGAAAAAAGAAAGATTTGGTGAGTAGTGGTGGTGATGGGACTAATGTGGCGAATTCGCCGTCTGCTGTTAAAGTGTGTGCGTGGATATCAAATTAATTTGATTTTGGGTTTATTGATTCTGCAAACCACAGATTGAAAACAAAACAAGATTGGAAAAGTGAAATTGATTTAACATTTAAGCTCGCCTAGATTGAAATCAAATTCGTTGTTCGTTCGTTTTTCGTGAAACCAAGATTCGAGGAATTCAGTTTATTTGATGTTCGGTTGGTTCATCTGATTATCAGCGGTTAATTTTAATTCGTGAATCAATCAGCGGTTAAAAACAAAAAGGGAAAAATCAAGTTCGGGAGGCTCATGTTTATGATGTTCGTTGTCTGATTAATAGAAGGATTCTTGTTCGCTGGTTGTTTGTGAAATTGAGGATCGTGTTCGGAATTTGAGTTATAATAAAATCTAATTCGGCGTTTGGTTATACCAAGTTTCTTCAGATTCAAGATTGAAAAACTAATTCAATGTTTGATTTTTTAATTGCTGTGTCCATTTTTGTTTGTTGATTGCAGATTAAATTCGACAAGGTATTCGGTGGTCTAATTTATTCGACGGAAATTAGTTTGGAGAAAGCTCAGATTCTTTTTCGGCTTCATGTTCGTGAAACAAATTGTGGGGTTTCGGGTGGAGGGAGGTGGCGGTGGAGAAAAAGTGGCGGTGGTGGTGGGTTTCGGGTGGAGGGAGGTGGTGGTGGTGAATAAGTGGCGGTGATGGTGGGTTTCGGGTGGAGGGAGGTTGTGGTGGTGAAAAAGTGACGGTGGTGGTGGGTTTCGGGTGGAGGGAGGTGGGGGTGGTGAAAAAGTGGCGGTGGTGGTGGGTTTCGGGTGGAGGGAGGTGGTGGTGGTGAAAAAGTGGCGGTGGTGGTGGGTTTCGGGTGGAGGGAGGTGGTGGTGGTGAAAGAAAAGTGGAGAAGATGAAGGTGAGAGAGGGGAATGTCTATGTGGATTTAAAAAGGGGGTGTATGATGTGACATTAAGGAGAAAAAAAAAAAGAATGACTTGGAAATTTGATTTGGTCTATGTGTTCAAGTTACCTGCTGCTAGCCGGTGGTTTTGGACCCACATGACGAACTTAATCATTTTGCAAATAGAAAGTGATGGTTTTAAAGTTTTTTGAAAGTAGAATGAAAACTTTACAACTTTTTTTTGTTCAATCACCCAATTGGATTATCTCGAATAGTAGAGTGACCCTGGGGTGCATTAACCCTTTTTGATAAAAGGATAGTATTAATCTGTTGTACACATAGACAGATGGGTGTTTTTTAGTGAGTAAGAAGATGTGATTTAAAATAATACGTAATTTGAATATTCAATGCCTCATACGTTGGCCTACGTCGACTTAATTTCTAATTACGACGTGCATCTAACTAGTTGAACCGACCTCTCACATGTAACAAGACTTATAAAACTACTAGAACCTTTTGAATAAATCCTAGCCTTTCCATATCAAAATAGTATAGTACGAACTTTCTACGATTTTATATATAAAGCTTCTAGAATCTTTCAAAAAAGTCAATGGACTAAACTTACAAATATAAATTGAAATTGTATTAAATAAAGAGCATATGATGTTCAAAAAGTATAAACCTTTCTAATTGTGTTAGACTAATCAATTAAATATACCATCTCTAAGAAATAATAACTTAAATTAGATTAATGATTTTGTCATTGACGATAACATAGAATGTATCTATGTATTGATCAAATAACATCTTTTATCTTTTAAATTTTCTTTGTACCAAAAGTTAGAACATGAGAGGTGAAAGAGATGACCACAACTCATCACTAATGTCATTTCAACGTCACCTTACGACCATCTTTTAATATATATTTGGCCGTAACGATGATCTCCACCTAGATTTTTTTTCTTTTTTTGTTTTTGTTATAAAAATTACAAATAACAAACTAATACAAATAACTAAAACATAATTCAATACAATATATAGCTTAAATGTAAACTCTATTTTACTGCAATTAGTTTGTTATACATATTAAAATATAAACTAATTTAGATAAAAAAAAAAAAAAAACAATTGGAATCAAAAAACACATCTTTATAAACTCTCTTCAAAATCTGACAACCTTAAAAAGAAAAAAAAATACCATGAAAAAACTTTCAAGTTCAACAACGGAAACAAAAAAACCCTTTATCTGATTTAAAATACATTTCTTTTTGTTACATTTAAATAAAGAAAAAGAAAAAAAAAAAAAAAAAAAAACACCTATTTTGCTCCCACAACGGATCTGCTTCACCGTCACCTTTTCCACGTCAGATTCTGACAATGCCCACAACCGTTGCCATCTCAACAACGCCGAAAGCCACCTTATCCCTACTCCGGCTACTCTTATTTAATTGATTGTATTTAACGTAGATGTTGTTAAAATACTACGTAAAGAACTACCTAAGCTACAAGTTTTGATATAAACTACATTCAACATAATGTTTAGACTTGAAAGATAAAACATGTTACTTGGTAGGAACCACAAAGACTTTTTATGTAAGGTTTAGGTAAGAAAATTATCAACAAACTTTCTATTTTGTAGTACTATAAACAACGTATTTTGAAAAATTCTATCATAATCAACGTACTTAAATTTTTCGTTCCAATATCAAAAACAATTTCACAATTATTACAGGTCACGTGCTATAAAGGTAACCTTTTAACATCATTTCGAATAGTAACAGTTTCCTGATGATCAACAAAAGGTGTAAGCGGATGCATCACTGGCCCACATCGGTACCTTCCACCCACCCAAGACTGAGCACCTGGTGGGTGGTGATGGTGATCATAGGCGGTGGTGGAAAAAAAGCTCCGGGAGGTGGGTATTGATAGTACGGCGTATTCAAATTTGGGTTAGGGTATGGTGTAGCTGCAACGAATACGTACGGTTACCGTTAATCTCCGATTGTGGTGGTTGTTGCGACGGTTGAACCTTTGGGTGTGTCACACCCCGCTAAAGTGGAAACACGGGATGTGAAGCCCGAGAGTATTCATTACACAAGTGTATAGATAAGCACCAAGTTCATATTATATAAAACATGCAATCAAAGTTTACAAAGCATAAGTTTTACGATTTCATAATGTTTACAAAATAAAGCTTCAAGTTCAAACCACCCAAACCATTCCCCATTCTTGAAGTCTCCAGCAAACCCGCAAAAGCAATCCAATAGTACTTACTCGTTTCCTGAAAATACGAGTAAAATGTTAACTACGGGAGACGTAGTTAGTGAGCTACAAGTTTAAGTATAAGCATATAAAGTTGTGACACACATAACATTTGCGTAAGTATAAGTATATAAGTTTGCATATGCGCGTTGTACCAAACTAGGAAACGTGGCATAAGTTTCAAGTATGTAGGCATTGACCACATAGTATACGACTATGTGACAATCCTAAAGTATTGCCCAATGATCGTTGCTAAGCCTCAAAGCCTACCCAATTAATAATCATGCACCATCGTTGTTGGCGTTGCGGTGAGGGTCAAACTACCCTAATAGCGCTATCCACAATTACTAACGGTCCTTTCCAAAGGGATTAATAGCAACTAATGTCTCTTGGAAGTGTGAGAATTTTAGTGGTATCACACTTACATGTTGGACAAATTCATAACATGACGACATAACTTTAAGCTCATTGGCAAGTTGTCATTACCTCAGCGGTGGAACAATCCACATGTGTAAGACGTTAAGTATATGTTGTCATTACCTCAGCGGTGGAATAATCCACATGTGTAAGACGATAAGTATAAAAGTCTAAGTTCCTAGAGTGTCCACAGGATGTTGGCAAAACATTCAACATTGCTAAAATTCGTTTTAGTTTAAGTGTTCAAGCATAAGAGTATCTCGTTTAAACATGCAAAACAACGTTTTAGCATAAGACTCGTATTTCACCCCAAAATGTGTAATGCGTTTAAAAGAGGGGTTTGTAACTCGTTGTTTGCGAAGATTCTTTACGTGTTCGCATTGTGCTTGGAATGTGCCAGAATCACCGAAATCCTAGAATATAAAAAGTTTTCGTGTAATGATTATTATTTATTAATTTATATAATCGTTACTCAACGAATTGGTTATTTTTAAAGTGTTATAATCTGGTCTAACGAAATGTGGGCAGCGCTTCCGCGCTATAAAATTTATATCCAACATTTATACACTTTCCCGCTTAAATACGTTACATACAATTTTTACCTTAACTCATAAAACACAATATGAAGATTATATATTAAATAAGTTACTTTACCATAAGTTATAAATTATTATTATCACTTTTATACAGATTCTTAAAATACCAAGTTTAAGGTTACAATTTGTATCGTTTAAACAACGTTTTGTAAATCTGTCAGCAACCAGGGGCGTCGCCCTGAAGCTTAGGGGCGGCGCACCTGTTGCCTGGATTTTTGTAAAAATCGTTTTTGTTGTAAAACTTATCTTTTTGATGGTGGATTTAAACATGCAGGTGATAAAACCTTAAAAGTACTTATAAATAATCACAATCTTGTTAGCTTAACGACAATATGTATAAAGATTTATGTATAAATTTATAAAAACTTGTTTTCTTATGTTAATCACCATAAAAACTTATAAAAACTTATCTTTAGGTGATGGAACATACATGCAATACGAAATTGGTGTAGGAAAGTAAAGATAAGTGATTTTACCCCAAAGAAAAAGTGGATGGATGATGTTTTCTAGTGACTAGAAGGTGATTTCGGCTCCAAAACGGTAGAAAACGTTGTATGTAACTAAACGGATGAAAGTTCTTGCTTATCTTGATGAAATTGACGATTTGTGAAGGTGTTTTTAGGTGAAATGTTACTGCAATCTTGCTGGAAAAAGTTAGAGTTGAGAGAGAAATGGAATGTGTGTGTGTTTGCAAAAGTTTGTATGTGTGAAAATGAAATTGTGTTTGTGAAGTCATACAATGACCCCTAATGAGTCATTCATGGACCTTTTAGGCTTGTGCCACGTTTGGGACAGGTGTTGAGTATATGTAACATGCAATCGTGAGTCATCAAGCAACAAAAGAATCTGTCCAGCACTGGGGTGCGTCGCCCCTAGTCCCTAGGGCGGCGCACCGGGCTGATTTTCAGCCTTCTTCGTTTTACGTTTTCGTTATCGTTAAGCATTTGTGTGACAACCGTCACTTTCTCCGTCCTTAGTTAGTCCAATATGCCTGTAGATCATTACCGCATTTTACTGAAAAATTTAAAACTTGATTATTAATACTGTTACGAGATTAAAAGTTACGTTTCTAGTATAAGATGACTTCAATGATATGTGTGTATAATTTTTGTAATGCTTTCGCTAGTTAGGTGCACAATTGATTATTAATACTGTCGAGCTCCTAAATATTTAACGAGAAAATTTCTAGATTTCATATTCATACTATGACGTATTCGTATACTTTATATAAACCTTTCGAGAACTTCCAGTTTCAATATTTCAACGACCTTGTACTCATTCTATGTTTTGTTTATCGAGGTATTCGTGTATCGCGCTTTTGGGATATCATCTGTGCTCGAAAACAAGTTAAACAACAAAATGTTGTTACTAATTTTCTTAAATAATTTTGTAGGTAATTAATTTATGTTTTAAGCTCAATTATTAACTAGTCCAAATTCAAGTAAATAGATAAAAGTCCATTTAATTATAACCCAACCCAAACTAAACATTTACCTAAACCTAAAACTAAAACAAACTCTAAACCTAAACTACAACCGTCGTCTCTCCCTCTTGGTTTGCTGCTACCGATTCATCAATCACCACCATACAAAATCGTTCCTTGTTTTATTCCCCTTCATAATCGTGTTCATTATCTCCATTTAATCAAGCAAATATCACACAAACGACGCATCCACATATTCCTCGTTAATTTCATCATTTCAGCAAGGTATTGTGTTTATGAATCTGTGAGCTTTATGTTGTAAAATCCGAAACCCTAAATTAGAGTTTTCTGTTTCTTTGTATTCGTTTTGGTGCTTCAGCCACGAAATCCAGGTTTTTGATTTCCATTTTGTTAACAGTTAGCTGAATGTAACTAACAGTTACGCTGAGTGTAACTAACAGTTACGCTGAGCAACGTAAATAACAGTTACGTTGAAAAACAGTTGTTCAATACAAATAGAGTCGAAACAAAACTCGTTTGAGTCCAGTCTAATCTGATTATTTGAGTAAAATGTCTAAGTTCATTAACCTACTTCGTATAACCATTTAGACAACTATAATAACAATTAATTGGATTTATACTAAGTTAATAGCTAGTCTAAAAGGTACTAGAAAGGTTCGTCTTGTCTACACCTAAATTATCCGACACTTTAATATAATAAACACAACATTCACAAGTATAACGTTTTCAGACAGCTTAGGTAACCGGCTTTGCTCTTGTCGTATCTTACTCGTATTAAACTCTTTGATAATGATGTCTTAGTCTAAAAAGTAGCTCTCGGTGTCTAGTTTTCAAATATGTTTCCATCAACGTATACTTCCTTCTAGAACCATAGTTATCTCAGTTTGAGGGAACCTATGTGTCCGCTGAAAAGTTTGTCGTTTGATTCAAAGTCGTTAACCGTCGAATTCTATTCTTACATTATACTTTTATCTAGGGGAGCTCTAGGACTAGTGAGGACACTACTTGTAATCGACATACTACGCATATTACACACATTTCCTATTTATTCGCTCATTCGATAAGGTGAGTTCATCGCCCCATATTTACTGCTTTCTTATTTTAAACTAAACAGGGGAAAGTAAAACTCAACTAAACGATTTATGAGAAAAAGAATACCATTTTCAAACTTACCATAAATAGATATTTTCTATTTCGGGAAAATTACTACTTTCGATAAACTTACTATAAATAGAACTTCCTATTTATAGAAACTTACTACTTTTAGAAACTTACTATTTTCGGAAACTTACTACGAACTGGATTTCATAAAACGTGTAACAAAACCTAATGCATTTTCAAAAACTTACGAGATACGGGTATATTTGGATTCATGTTACTTACACACTACTTAGCTAACTTAGTACTGCCGAGGCGTACTAAGGATAGCGTTCGGACCTGACACAGCCGATGCGTGTCATATTGACTTGACGCTGCCGAGGCGGGTCAAGGACAGTGTTCAGATTCGATATTGCCGACGGGCATATCACTTACAGGGCACTGCCGAGGCGTGTCACTCTGTTCGTTGGATATGATTACTATTTTCGATATGGTTACTATTTTACTACTTATGCATTAGTTACACGCTTTTCTTATACTACTGTTGTGTTTGAGATTGAAAAATTGTTTACTTACATTTTCTTACTTACTACTCGATGAATTCGCTCAACCTTTGTGTTGACTTTTTAGTTTTACTTTCACGTATTGATCAGGCATAAGATCTAGCTGGACTGGACTCCTAGAGACTTGGAGTTTTTTATGCATGGTGGCTTGAATTTATATTTGATACTTGAACTTTATTTCAGGCTTGCATGCCTAAGCACATTATTTCATTTCTGGATTTATTTTGGATATTGTTTCATTGTAGTGATTGACGTAATTGTGTACCAAGAGGTTTTACCTTAGACATGGGGACGTCATGACACACATTTATTTCATATAGATTGTTTCTTTATTTACTATTGTGTTATGACAATCGCCAATCAGTTGCATCCTGCGTTTCCGCCACTAGCGGGGTGTGAAAATTTGCGTTCGTTTGGAGTTTACGATTGTTTTGCTATGAACTTAGCAAGTTCATTATATGTTTTCTTGGTATTAGGATTCATTTAATGTTTCGATTCAGATTCCGATTCCGATTCCGAGACACACACGTTTAAAGTTTATGTAACGTAAACCTACGTTAAAAAGTTTTGCATGAGTTACATAGAGCTTAGCTTAACGAGTTATGTTTACGTAACTACGTAACACATAAAATTAGTTATATCGAGTATCAAAAATAAATAATCGAGGTTAATAGTTAGCGGACTTAACCTGCGTTTAAGACGGTTGTCACATTCTCCCCACGTTGAAAGAATTTCGTCCCGAAATTTCAACTTGTAGCATTCGTTGTGGGAGAAGTGAAGAGATGAGGATACTTATGCATCATTTGATCCTCTCGTTCCCATGTGTATTAGGGGCCACGTCTTGCGTTCCAACGAACCCTTACTATGGGAATTCGATTGTGTCTTAGTTTCTTAGTTTCCCGATCTATGATTTCAGTCGGTTCTTCAATGAATTGAAGTCTATCGTCTAGTTGTACTTCTTCTAAAGGTGTAATGAGTGTTTCATTTGATAAGCACTTGTTCAGCCTTGACACATGGAAATTGTTGTGTATATTAACGAGTTCTTGAGGTAGTTCCAAATGATACGCAACTGGACCTACTCTTTCGAGTATCTCAAATGGTCCTACATATCTTGGACTAAGTTTTCCATGCTTTCCTCGGCGTATAGCACCTTTCCAAGGTGATACCTTAAGAAGTACTTTGTCGCCGATTTGAAATTCTAAGTCTTTTCTATGCACATCAGCGTAACTCTTTTGACGACTCCTAGCAGACTTAAGTCGTTCCTTAATCGTTGTGATTTTATCGATTGTCTCTTGCACTACATCCATACTAATAAGTTGTCAATTGATGTGTATTTTATAACATAAAATTATTTAAAGTTTAGAAAAGGATTATACCAATGTAGATTAACACACAATACAGGCAGTGTACCTGATCGTACGCAAATATAGAATCAGTAAGTCCGGATCGAACTCAGGGAACGTGTATTTATATCCGTTATCTAAAATTATATAATTAAACTAATTAAAGCAAGTAAATATGGGGGGCGTTTTAGTTCTGTGAGAACATATTTCAGAAAACAAATAACTAAAGTAAAATAGCAACTTAATTAACTAAGTGAATTTATGGATGAAAAACTGTTTTGAAAAGTCTTATAGATTTAATCAATATTTAGAAAGCAACGATTACTTGGAATTACGTTTCACCTGGATCATGAATTAACAAGAATATGTTGATTGGTTTAACTGTGATTTCTATGATAACTAGATTTCCCGCTAGAGTTATCTAATCCTACAATTTTAGAGAAAGATCATACGAATGATCGTACATCAAGAGCTATCTTAGACTATCCACTCTAAATTGTGCTTTAACGTCACTATTGTTTACAATTTAATCTGTCGACTACGAATTAACAAAAGTCTCAATTATTCAATTTTGATATAATTGTCATGTTCATTCAATTCATTAAATTACTAATCTCTTAGCCTATCTCAATTAAGTATCAAGCTACAATTATCTAATAAATCATATAATTGTAAATAACTGATAAATTTATAAGAACGCTAGTTATGTTATAGATCTATCAATCACGCTAAGTAGTAGATTTAATAACTTTGAATAAACATGGATCTCGATTAAACGTAAACAATAACGGAAAAACCAATTAGTTCAAACATAAACTTGATTAAAACATAAATCCAGGTTCAACAATCCAAGCAATCGCTTAATGAGTTTAGCTCATGTTGGATTGTAAACAAATAACAATAATAGTCTTAAAACAAAACATTGTATCAAGATAATAATGCGTAAAAGTTCAAACCAAACAGTTGCTAACTTCAAAGATGGTTAAAAGTGATTAACCAAAGCTTCCACGTGATCAACGGCTTCTAGGACTCTCCTTGCAGCTTTCCAGAATGGATGTAGGTTGAAAATAATGAATAATGTGTATAAAATCCGAACCCTAGAAGCCCTTTAAATAGATAACTGGACCGCCTGATTTAGCCGGCGGCTGGCTGAATTCAGCCGGCGGCTAAAATGCACGGGTGAAAAAGTTGCTTCCGCGGCACGTTATGAACAAATGTGGAAATTTAATTTAGCCGTCGGCTAAAAGGATTCAGCCGCCGGCTGTTTTCCAAACCTCCATTTTCTCGCTCGTTTGTCTCCGTTTCAAGCCGGTTTCAGCTCCTTTTCGCTCCATGATCCAAATATAACTCTAATCTGCAATTCTTACTAAAAATATACCAAATCATAACAAAAGTTGCAGAAAACGAGCGTAAATATGACAAATGTGGCTACAAAATATAGATTATTTCAGGCACATCAAATTCCCCACACTTGAATCTTACTTGTCCTCAAGTAAACCATTAGATTTTAGAACAAAACAAACATCTTCAATAAAAATAAAATACCCAACGAATCGAGTAAATTACAAAAAAATTATTTACGAAGATGAATTTAATAATTACCAAGCCAAAATTTAAATGCATAACTAAACATCTCACGATTTGGGAAGTATAACACTCAATCACTCAAAAAGCTAATCTAAGTGTAATATATATGTGAAATCGCTCAAAGCTCAGTCATGACAAGTATTCTATCATAGGCTTGATAACGATACGCTTCTCCACCAATAGAGTCTAAGTAACTAGTTCAGAGGGCTTATGGTCATATCAATGGGTGATGGGTAAAATAATGGAAAAATGGGATGAAAGTGAATTAATATGAACGATATGAAACAATCAAATTCCAACTAGTCTACAAATCCAAATATTTTAGTCAAAAATCATATTACTTTCAAAACTCGATTGATTATCCCTAACGGCTCATTCTGATGAAACTTCTAAGACCAAACTTCGCCTTAATTCTTCAACGCTTCAATTGAGAATTTTTATTTCTCGCACATTTCGTTAAATAACTTCAACAATTATTGGTTACCTAGTACGGGCTTTAATAAATATATTTTTTTTCTGTTTTTTTTTTTTTATATTAAAGACACCGCTCAAAAGGTCCATCAAAATCATGAATAACTCTTAACTTATATCCACATGTAACTTCTTTCGTGAACATAAATAAATTAAACAACTCCACACCATCATATATAACATTCCGTCTAATAATCAATCAAGTTTGAGGAGAGAGGAAAATTTTCAACAAAAATATCTGGATTAAACGACTTAGACATTTAGGCTCAATTTATGGAATATATATGGAAAGGTGATAAAAGAAAAAGGTTTGGCGCAAATATGTTATCTAAACGTCAAAAACACTAAAAACGAGTGCTCGATAGGTAGTGTGAGTCAAATAACCAGTGTAGTTACCGACTATAAGAAACGAATAGGCCAATCAACTGTTTAACAATCCTAATTCTTTTGCCTCTTTCCTAGTTACTAATAAGTAAAACTTATGCTCATTCATAGCCTCGAAGCGTATACAGTGTCAAGTTCTAAAGTCTACAAGTCACCGGCACACTCATAACAATTGAAGATAAAAGCATATAAAATGTATGCTATAAAGGCTCAAATCCTCACAATTATGTAACGGGTGGGTGCGCCTAGTTATGCAACTAGTTAAAACTAATTACAAGAAACATGTCAAATTTTTTTAAATTTTCACACAAATTGTTCCTAAGGACAAATAGATTCTTTCCTAACCCCTTCCCCACACTTAAACAATACAATGTCCTCATTGTAAAAAAATTTCAGCGAATAAGTGGAAAAAGAAAAAGAGAAAGGAAAAAGAACTCCCCCATTTAGATGTCGAATGCTGTGAAAGGAACTAGCAATGGAAAGAATGTATGGCTGTAAAAGCTTAACGTCCTCCAAAAATCTGCATAGCTTCCTTTGAAAATTCGGATTTTCGGCATTACTTCCACTAAAATGGTTGATATTCTAAAATGGGAAAAAACACATGCACACATATTAAGCACCACAAAGAAATAATAAAAAGTACATAATCTAACCACAATACAAAAATCCAAACAAATAATCCATACGAAATAAAAATAAAAATAGTTTTAAATACACAAATATAACACCAAATCATCACATATCGGGCCACTGTGCCTGTCTGCGCCAAGCGGCTCGCTGCTCCTCCTCATCCTGCTGTCGCTGGGCCTCGGTGGGAGGATAGTACTGGTAATGCTGAGTGGACCACATGTGGTGGCGATCCTCAAAGGTCGAGGAGGATGGCGGATCCTGATCCATGGGAGTGCTACTGCCAAACGAGTGATAAGATCCGTCAAAGGCCTGATAGCTAATACCTGCACGCTGGTGGTACTGGTATAAAACCTCGTCCTGATAACGGTTCCTGCTGTCAAACTCTGACTGTAAGTGCCCGACCTGGCTGCTGACATGGCTGATGCTGGAGTTGAGATCGTAGTAACGATCCTCCATGCGGTCCGCGAATGAATCGAACCGTGATGACATCTGCCCCATACTCGATGTCAAAGCAGCCATCTGAGCCGTAAAATCGAACTCCTGAACCGGTGGAACCTCCTCCTGAACTGGTGGAGCCTCATCATCATCCGACTCCTCAACACCATGACTAGTACTCGATCCCTCATCCTGAACAATGGGAACCCATCTGTAAGTCACAAAACCTCCTGGAGATACAAACCTGCTCACTATACCGGATGACTTAAACCAAGCTGCCCCAAAAAGACGCATCCCTGGTGACAAAGCGGTACAAGTGTCAAATCCTGCCCCCCGGAATGTCAAGCGTCTACCAATCGCACTAACAAAGTGACCTCCCCTAATCACACTTCCGGGTCGTGCGCCCTTCAGTATGTGGGTCATCCATCGAGCCAAGACATAGGGGACATTAACGGGCCTCTTCTGAACAATGCACCCTAACCAGAATAGTTCCTCCTTGTGGCATTTTTCAATGCCCGATTTCCTGCCAATGACAAACAAGCAGACCATAGCAAAAATGGCCCGAACCTTCGGATCCCGAATCTGTGTATAGGATGGTGCCCGTAAGGTGCTCAACGCTCCACTAGCTATGGTGGACCAAATTGCTGCGTTCTCTCGATAGTCGGGAGTTTTAATCCCCTCAACCATGAACTCATCAAAATCTGGGTGTGCTAGATCAGCCTCGTCAAATAACCCAAGTTTCTCCCCAAACTCCGATAGTGTCAACTTCCTAAGCTCACCCCCTAGCAGAAACTGTACGGTTTTGTGGGTAGGGTTGGTGTCAGCGTGGTTGAAAGTGAAGGAGCTATAGAATTCATATGTTGCCTCGATGTAAATCGGCTCATGGATAGAGAACAAACGCTCCCACGCTCTACAGATAAATCCCTGATAAGTAAACTCCAACATATCCACAATCTCAGCAGCTCCTGATTGATAATGGGAATCGTGTGGGATAACCTCGTTCAAGAAAGTCCAATCAATACCGTTAGGGGCATAGACTGGATATTGCTGCATAGTGGTTAACTTGTTCCGGATTTCTTCCCTCAGTTGATGAGTAAGTCCTCGTCTTCCTGCGCCCACTTGTAGGTAAAGGTGACCGGGGTCGTAAACGGGCATGTGAGGTGGGACCTCTTGGTGGACATTTTGCGCGGCCATAATCTGGGGTCCGACATGTTTAGCAGCTCTCATATGATGATCTAAGTGAACCTGAAACAAAAATGCAAAGATTAAAATAGAAAAACACGTAGTGTACATATATTTTTGGTTTTTTAGTTGTTTTCTAATTTTTTTTTGTATTTTTTTTTGTATTTTTTTTTTTGATTTTTCTGAACAAAATAAAATAAAGGGAAAAGAAGCGGGTTGTCTCCCGTAAGCGCTATTTGTTTAGTGATGAGTCGTTAAGCTCGACTCAAACCATGTTTGTTAACCGTCACGTTCATGGAGATCGAGCACCTCGTCGTCTCCAAATAAATCAAACTGGTTGTCGCGTCCATCGGCATAATATTTCTTCAATCGATGCCCATTCACTTTAAAACTTTCGCCCTTTTCGTTGGCAATCTCCACCGTACCGTAAGGGAATACATCTAGCACGATATACGGCCCCGACCACCTTGACCTTAATTTCCCCGGAAATAGCTTCAATCTGGAATTATAGAGTAGAACCATATCACCATCGATAAAGTTCCTATCCGTCTTGATACGCTTATCGTGCCATTTCTTCGTCCGTTCCTTGTAAAATAACGAGTTCTCATAAGCGTTCATGCGCAACTCGTCCAATTCCTGTATCTGGTGGAACCTGTTCTTCCCTGCAGGTATCATTTCCATATTGGCGGCCTTCAAAGCCCAATATGCTTTATGCTCAATTTCAACGGGTAAGTGACATGCTTTACCATAAATTAAACGATAAGGAGTACAACCAATTGGAGTTTTAAATGCAGTCCTATGCGCCCAAAGAGCATCGTCTAACTTATCGGACCAATCCTTACGATTTGCACCGACCGACTTTTCCAAAATGCGCTTCAAGCCTCGGTTAGTAACCTCGACTTGTCCGCTTGTTTGGGGGTGATAAGCTGTTGAAAACTTATGGTTAACTCCATATCGTTTCAACACCTTCTCAAGTTGGGCGTTACAAAAGTGTGTACCCCTATCACTAATTAAAGCTTTAGGGGTACCAAACCGGGAAAATAATTGTTTTAAAAAATTGACGACGACCCGCGCATCATTGGTGGGTAAAGCCTTCGCTTCGGCCCACTTTGATACGTAGTCGACGGCTACTAAAATATATTTATTTCCCCGACTTGAAGGAAAAGGTCCCATAAAATCTATACCCCATACATCGAAAATTTCACATACCTGGATGCCCGTTTGTGGCATCTCATCGCGCGAAGAAATATTACCGGTCCGTTGACAAGCGTCGCATTTCTTCACAAATCCCTGAGCATCCTTGTACACTGATGGCCAATAGAACCCGACATCACAAACACGTTTGGCTGTTAAGTTTGCAGCATGATGTCCTCCTACAGGTCCCGAATGGCAATGGCGTAAAATCTTGTCCTTTTCTTCTCCAGCAACACATCTCCGAATTACGCCATCTGCACAAGCACGAAACAAAAACGGGTCTTCCCAAAAATAATGTTTCAAATCAGCGAAGAATCGCTTCTTTTGCTGATAAGTTTTATTAGTGGGAAGGGTTTTGGCAACCAGGTAATTAGCAATATCCGCAAACCAAGGTACCTCGTCACTTACTTTAACCGTCATTAGAGCTTCATCGGGGAAAGTGTCCCGTATTACTGACTCATCTAGCCTCTCAAATTCCGGGTTTTCCAACCTAGATAAATGATCAGCCGCCAAGTTCTCCGCTCCTTTCTTGTCCTGAATTTCAATATCAAATTCCTGCAAAAGTAAAATCCAGCGGAGTAATCGTGGTTTGGCATCCTTTTTGCTAAAAAGAACCTTCAAAGCAGAGTGGTCAGTAAATACAATAGTTTTAGACATAATTAAATAAGATCTAAATTTATCAAACGCGAAAACAACAGCGAGCAGTTCTTTTTCAGTGGTGGTGTAATTTTCCTGCGCATCTGTAAGGGTTTTGCTTGCGTAATAAATGGGTTTAAATCTCTTCTCAATCCGTTGTCCTAAAACTGCTCCGACCGCATAATCGCTCGCATCACACATCAGCTCAAACGGTAAATCCCAATTGGGACTAGTTATAATCGGTGCTGAAATCAATCTTTCTTTTAAAATGTTAAATGCAGTTAAACAATCTGAAGAAAAATTAAATTTGCAGTCTTTTTCTAGAAGTTGATTCATAGGTCGCGCAATGTTAGAAAAATCTTTTATGAAACTTCTATAAAAACCTGCGTGACCTAGAAAACTCCTTACCGACTTGACATTCGTTGGTGGAGGTAATTTCGAAATAGCTTCAATTTTGGATTGATCCACCTCGATCCCCGCACTTGAGATTTTGTGTCCTAGAACAATTCCTTCGCGGACTATGAAATGGCACTTCTCCCAGTTAAGCACCAAATTGGATTGTTCGCACCTTGCCAGCATCTTCTCCAAGTGTTCCAAACACGAATCAAATGAGTCTCCAAAGACCGAAAAGTCGTCCATAAAGATCTCCATAAATTGCTCCACCATATCGTGAAAGATTGCCATCATACACCGCTGAAAGGTAGCAGGTGCATTGCATAGACCGAACGGCATTCTCCGATAGGCAAACGTGCCAAAGGGACACGTGAAGGTGGTCTTGTCTTGATCTTCCGGCTCAATGGGAATCTGGAAGTAACCTGAAAAACCATCTAAGAAACAATAAAAGGCTTTCCCGGCTAACCGTTCAAGCATTTGATCAACAAATGGTAAAGGGAAATGATCTTTGCGGGTGGCGTCATTTAACTTTCGGTAGTCAATGCAGACACGCCACCCTGTTACCGTTCGTGTAGGAATCAGCTCATTCTTCTCGTTGGCAACTACTGTCATACCTCCCTTTTTCGGAACCACATGCACCGGACTCACCCATGGGCTGTCAGAAATAGGGTATATGAGTCCCGAATCCAGCAACTTGATGATTTCCTTCCTCACAACGTCCTTCACTTTCGGGTTTAAACGTCGAAGCGGTTGAACGACCGGCTTGAAGTCTGTCTCCATTAAAATTTTGTGCGTACAAAACGATGGATTAATTCCCCGAATGTCAGTGATCTTCCATGCTAGAGCTTGCTTATGAGCTTTAAGTACCTGCAATAAACGATCTTTCTCCCCACAAGATAAGTTAGAAGAAATAATGACGGGTAAGTCAGTAGTACCTTGCAAATATGCATACTCCAGATGGGACGGAAGTGGTTTCAACTCCAGTTTGGGTGGTTCTTCAATCGATGTCTTAATCTCCATTATCTCAGCTCGTGAACATGGAACACCGTGAACCGAAATCCCTGTACTGGGTAATCCAGCCGCCGGCTGAGAACTTTTAGCCGCCGACTGGCTTTTCAGCCGCCGGCTGGCTTTAGACAGCCGCCGGCTGGATTTTGCTGGTGGTTTTTCTTTGTTTGTTTCCTGATTTTCGGTGGTCAGCGTAGACTTGACTTCCTCCAGTAGCATATCAAACTCAGCTAACTCTTTTGCAGAGTTAAAATCTCCACTCCAGCCTTCATTAAGGAATGAATCAGTCTGATCATCCTCCAGTAACATCTGCACAAACTCATCATCGGAAATGTCATAGGCATTTAAATAATAACAAGTATCATCTACTACAGAAGGATAGTCCATTGAATCATTAACGTTAAAAACAACTTTCTCGTCTCCTACTTGCATGGTGATTCTACGGTTAAAGACATCGATTAAGGAGTGAGAAGTGGCTAAAAATGGACGTCCTAGGATAATCGGTACTCTAGGGTCCTCTACATCAAGAATAACAAAATCACAAGGGAACACAAATTTGTCAACTTTAACAAGGACATTTTCAACAACTCCCCTAGGATATTGAACAGAGCGGTCAGCTAATTCAATGCACATACGAATAGGTCTGGGTTCTCCTAAACCTAATCTAGCATACATAGAATATGGCATCAAGGAAATACTTGCTCCTAGATCAGCTAATGCATTGTTCACAGTTAAATTACCAATTAAACAAGGAATAGAAATAGCGCCTGGATCGCTTAATTTCGGGAGGTAACTTGTTT
>CAJVGC010000589.1:4461055-4582175 GCA_910822075.1 Senecio squalidus
ACTTTCGGTAGTCAATGTAGACACGCCACCCTGTTACCGTTCTTGTAGGAATCAGCTCATTCTTCTCGTTGGCAACTACTGTCATACCTCCCTTTTTCGGAACCACATGCACCGGACTCACCAGAAATAGGGTATATGAGTCCCGAATCCAGCAACTTGATGATTTTCCTTCCTCACAACGTCCTTCACTTTCGGTTTAAACGTCGAAGCGGTTGAACGACCGGCTTGAAGTCTGTCTCCATTAAATTTTGTGCGTACAAAACGATGGATTAATTCCCCGAATGTCAGTGATCTTCCATGCTAGAGCTTGCTTATGAGCTTTAAGTACCTGCAATAAACGATCTTTCTCCCCACAAGATAAGTTAGAAGAAATAATGACGGGTAAGTCAGTAGTACCTTGCAAATATGCATACTCCAGATGGGACGGAAGTGGTTTCAACTCCAGTTTGGGTGGTTCTTCAATCGATGTCTTAATCTCCATTATCTCAGCTCGTGAACATGGAACACCGTGAACCGAAATCCCTGTACTGGGTAATCCAGCCGCCGGCTGAGAACTTTTAGCCGCCGACTGGCTTTTCAGCCGCCGGCTGGCTTTAGACAGCCGCCGGCTGGATTTTGCTGTGGTTTTTCTTTGTTTGTTTCCTGATTTTCGGTGGTCAGCGTAGACTTGACTTCCTCCAGTAGCATATCAAACTCAGCTAACTCTTTTGCAGAGTTAAAATCTCCACTCCAGCCTTCATTAAGGAATGAATCAGTCTGATCATCCTCCAGTAACATCTGCACAAACTCATCATCGGAAATGTCATAGGCATTTAAATAATAACAAGTATCATCTACTACAGAAGGATAGTCCATTGAATCATTAACGTTAAAAACAACTTTCTCGTCTCCTACTTGCATGGTGATTCTACGGTTAAAGACATCGATTAAGGAGTGAGAAGTGGCTAAAAATGGACGTCCTAGGATAATCGGTACTCTAGGGTCCTCTACCATATCAAGAATAACAAAATCACAAGGGAACACAAATTTGTCAACTTTAACAAGGACATTTTCAACAACTCCCCTAGGATATTGAACAGAGCGGTCAGCTAATTCAATGCACATACGAATAGGTCTGGGTTCTCCTAAACCTAATCTAGCATACATAGAATATGGCATCAAGGAAATACTTGCTCCTAGATCAGCTAATGCATTGTTCACAGTTAAATTACCAATTAAACAAGGAATAGAAATAGCGCCTGGATCGCTTAATTTCGGAGGTAACTTGTTTTGCATCAGTGCGGAACAACGGGCATTCATGGTGACCTTGGAAGCGTCTTCCAGCTTACTCTTATTCGTCACAAGATCCTTTAAATACTTCGCATACTTTGGCATTTGAGCAATCGCCTCAATAAACGGAATATTAATGTGAAGCTGTTTCATGTTCTCCAGAAATTTGTGATAAGTGACAATGTCCTTGTCCTTCTTCAGAGCATCAGGGTATGGAACAGCAGGTGTGAAGTCCTTAATCACCGGTGTGATTTTCGGTTTCGTAGTGGCAGCAGGTGGAATTTTCTTCGAGACCAGTGGATCAGCTGCCGGCTGGCTTAATTTGGCCGCCGGCTGGCTTTCAGCCGCCGGCTGGTTTACATCAGCCGCCGGTTGAAATGCAGGAGTGGCAGAATTTTTCGGTTCATCTGCATTCTCGTGTCCGTCTTCTTTGTCAACCTGTTCAAAATCAAAAGGAACTTTGTTAGTAACACCTGTAAAAGAAGAATTGAGAGTTTTACCACTTCGGGTGGTAACTGCTTTGACGTGATCTCGAGGATTTGTTTCTGTGAAGCTCGGTAGCTGTCCCGGAAATCTTTCTTCCACTACTTTTGCTAGTTGTCCCATAGTGCCTTCTAGTTGCTTAATCGAAGCGCTTTGATTACGGATGATGGAATCAGTGTCATCCATTCGCTTGATCGTGGTTTGCATAAACTGATTATTTGTTGTCATGAGTTGTTTCATCAGTTCATGCAAATCGTCCTTTGGTGGAAACGGTGCCTTAGGAGCATCCTTAGCATAGAACCCCGGCGGTCCTTGCCGATATGGTTTCTGCCCATTTGAATTTCCCTGATTATTGTTGTAGGAATTTCCCTGATTGTTGTTGTAGGGATTGCGATAACCATTATTGTCTCCTCCTTGGCGATAGTTGTTGTTATTCCTGTCTCCTCCCTGGTAATCTCCATACATTACCTCTTCAGTGGCTTCCTCCTCATCCTTACTAGGGCAATCCTTGGCGAGATGGTATCCGTTGCAAATTTCGCAACCGACCTGAATAGCATGAACCTTCTCATTGACGCGCTTGATGTCTCTGCCCGTAGCATCAAGTTTGTTAGTTATAGCAGCGAGACCGTCGCTGTTATCAGCCATTTTCCTTCGTCCTTTACCACCGTCTTCCCATAGCTTGGAGTGTTTAGCAGATTTTTCAATAGCAGCCCAAGCATCAGCTGGGATTTTCCGTGGAATTTTGCCTTCAGAGTCTAACTCGTTACGAGTTTGACGATCAACCCCTTTGTAAAATGTCTTGATAACCTGTTGATTGTTGAGATCATGCTGGGGGCATTTGTGTAACATGTCTTTGTAACGCTCGCATGCTTGATAAAGTGACTCATCAATATCCTGTGTAAAGTTCCTGATGTCATCAATCATTTTAGAGGTTTTTGAAGGGGGACAGTAGTTCTTCAAAAACTTGGCCCTCAGATCGGCCCAAGTAGTGATGGAATTGGCCGGTTCGTTCCCAATCCACCTTTTTGCGTTTCCTTTGAGTGTCATCGGAAACACCCGCAACATAACAGCCTCCTTTGTCACACCAGGAATAGTGTAAGCATCAGCAATCTCGATGACCTTTTCCACATGAACATTAGCATCTTCATTCTCGTCTCCATTAAAAGGGTTCTCTCGAAGTTCTTTGAGAAACTGGCCCTTAAGCTGGAAGTCGGCTCCTCGAGTGAAAGCTGGGTTGGGAACGTCTGTGGTGACGTTCGGGGTAAGAGCATAGTACTCCTCCAAAGTGATCTCATTAATGTTGACTGCCATTTCGTGTTCTGATTCTTCAGTTGAATCTGAATCTGATACGGTGACTGGTGAATTCGGGATTGGCTTCTCGTCCTCTTGATCAGATAGCTGGTTGTAGTCCTCGTCAGAAGATGGCATAAAATCAGAAGTGAAACTTTCGTTTTGGTGAATTTTAAAACTGGTGAGTGGTTGAGCTTTTGGCGAAAACAGTCTGCGTCGAATGCGAAAGGCTTTCTCCGGATCTTCGAAAGGCTCTACAAGATTTGGATTTGAACTCCGGGTCATGCAAAACCTATAAGAACAGAAGAAAATATGTCAGTAGCCCGTGATAACTGAAAACTAAACAAACCGAAATATTAAAATTACAATAAAACGAAAAATAAACAAACAGCTGCTAATCAGCCGGCGGCTGGGTATATTCAGCCGGCGGCTGGAAATCAGCCGGCGGCTGTTTTACTTCAGCCGGCGGTTAAAAAGTACTGTGTGCAAATTTCCTGAAAAATTGTAACTTCAAAAATCCGATTAGTCCAATTAACAATTATCAAGTAACACAAAATAAATGCAACTTCCAGAAAGATAAATCTTTCCAAAAGGATCGAATAATTACAAATTCAAAATTACGAATAAAAATAGCTACCGTTCCCCGGCAGCGGCGCCAAAAACTTGATGTGTATTTTATAACATAAAATTATTTAAAGTTTAGAAAAGGATTTTACCAATGTAGATTAACACACAATACAGGCAGTGTACCTGATCGTACGCAAATATAGAATCAGTAAGTCCGGATCGAACTCAGGGAACGTGTATTTATATCCGTTATCTCAAAATATATAATTAAACTAATTAAAGCAAGTAAATATGGGGGGCGTTTTAGTTCTGTGAGAACATATTTCAGAAAACAAATAACTAAAGTAAAATAGCAACTTAATTAACTAAGTGAATTTATGGATGAAAAACTGTTTTGAAAAGTCTTATAGATTTAATCAATATTTAGAAAGCAACGATTACTTGGAATTACGTTTCACCTGGATCATGAATTAACAAGAATATGTTGATTGGTTTAACTGTGATTTCTATGATAACTAGATTTCCCGCTAGAGTTATCTAATCCTACAATTTTAGAGAAAGATCATACGAATGATCGTACATCAAGAGCTATCTTAGACTATCCACTCTAAATTGTGCTTTAACGTCACTATTGTTTACAATTTAATCTGTCGACTACGAATTAACAAAAGTCTCAATTATTCAATTTTGATATAATTGTCATGTTCATTCAATTCATTAAATTACTAATCTCTTAGCCTATCTCAATTAAGTATCAAGCTACAATTATCTAATAAATCAAATAATTGTAAATAACTGATAAATTTATAAGAACGCTAGTTATGTTATAGATCTATCAATCACGCTAAGTAGTAGATTTAATAACTTTGAATAAACATGGATCTCGATTAAACGTAAACAATAACGGAAAAACCAATTAGTTCAAACATAAACTTGATTAAAACATAAATCCAGGTTCAACAATCCAAGCAATCGCTTAATGAGTTTAGCTCATGTTGGATTGTAAACAAATAACAATAATAGTCTTAAAACAAAACATTGTATCAAGATAATAATGCGTAAAAGTTCAAACCAAACAGTTGCTAACTTCAAAGATGGTTAAAAGTGATTAACCAAAGCTTCCACGTGATCAACGGCTTCTAGGACTCTCCTTGCAGCTTTCCAGAATGGATGTAGGTTGAAAATAATGAATAATGTGTATAAAATCCGAACCCTAGAAGCCCTTTAAATAGATAACTGGACCGCCTGATTTAGCCGGCGGCTGGCTGAATTCAGCCGGCGGCTAAAATGCACGGGTGAAAAAGTTGCTTCCGCGGCACGTTATGAACAAATGTGGAAATTTAATTTAGCCGTCGGCTAAAAGGATTCAGCCGCCGGCTGTTTTCCAAACTTCCATTTTCTCGCTCGCTTGTCTCCGTTTCAAGCCGGTTTCAGCTCCTTTTCGCTCCATGATCCAAATATAACTCTAATCTGCAATTCTTACTAAACATATACCAAATCATAACAAAAGTTGCAGAAAACGAGCGTAAATATGACAAATGTGGCTACAAAATATAGATTATTTCAGGCACATCATCAATCCCCTGGTTCCAACCAACACAATGGAGATCGACATTTTCTTCTATAAAGAGCTTCAAAAGGCGCACATTTAATGCTAGCATGATAATCGTTATTATAGAAGAACTCTATTAGTGGTAAGTGGTTATCCCAACTTCCTCCAAAGTCAATAACACATGCTCTTAACATATCTTCTAGTGTTTGTATTGTACGCTCGTTTTGTCCATCGGTGTATGGATGGTAAGCTGTGCTTAAATCTAGTCGAGTGCCAAATGATTCTTGGAATGCCTTCCAAAATCTGGAAGTAAAACGAGTATCTCTATCCGAGATAATTGACGTGGGAATTCCATGACGAGTTACTAACTTGTTGATGTATATCTGGACAAGTTTTTCTACGTTAAAAATTTCCTTGATGGGAATAAAATGTGCTGATTTCGTTAGTCGATCTACTATAACCGAGATCATGTCATTATCCTTCGACGTACGAGGTAAATTAGTAACGAAATCCATTATAATCTGTTCACATTTCCATTCGGAAATTTCGGGGTTGTTGTAGTAATCCCAATGGTTTTTGATATTCGGGCCACCAGTAATGTTCCTTGAGATCTTTGTACATCTTGCTCGACCCTGGATGAATGGAGTTTCGTGTCCGGTGTGCCTCACCCATAACGGTCTTTCTCAAGTCGTTAGTTGTAGGAGTGCATGCTTGATCGTTAAAATAATAGACATCATCATTCTTTATTACAAAATCCTTATCATGATTATGGAATGTTTTAACCTTTTTATTGTCTACTTTAAAGGCTTCTTGTTGAGCATATGTTATGCGCATTTTCAAATCTCGTTCAATATAGACTCCTAATGCGCGTACTCGAGTTCATTGCTGCCTTTCTTTCTTACTCAAGGCATCTGCTACGGCATTTTCCTTACCAGGATGATACTTAATATCACAGTCGTAGTCGTTAAGGAGTTCTAACCATCTCCTCTGTCTCATGTTGAGTAGTTTCTGATCTAGGATATGTTGTAAGCTCCTATGGTCCGTGAATACGGTGCATTTGGTTCCGTATAGATAGTGTCTCCAGATTTTAAGAGAAAAGACCACTGCTCCCAGTTCTAAGTCATGCGTAGCGTAATTGACTTCATGTTTCTTAAGTTGTCGAGATGCATACGCTATAACCTTGTTTCGTTGCATTAATACACAACCTAGCCCTTTGTTAGTGATATCGCATATTTTAGTCATATTATTATATGCGATATTTGTCTTTTTAAAGTTTAATTCATAACGGATTTTGGGAATTTCGGGCAATTTTGGTATTAAAATGCTATACAGGTATTAGCCGAAGTTCTGGAGCGGAAGTGACATAATTGGAGCTGAAAATGAAGAAAACGGGTCAATGTTGTATTCCCGTTATATTATGAGACTTAAAGCAATTGGTTACGAGATAGGAGGCAAAAACGAGCAGCAAACAAGAAAACTGGAAAGAGGCCGAGGGACGCCCGTCCCCTTCCTGGGACGCCCGTCCCGCGGTCCTTTCAAATTGCTGCTGTTTGTTTGACGTTTAATAAAAGGTTTTTAGGGTTTTGTATGATTATTATCATTATTGTAAGCAAGTTTTGGAGTATTGAAACCCTAGCTTGGACCGACGAATTTTTAGAGTTATTTGGTGATTTTAGACTTAGCAATTTCGTTGTTTAAGCATTCGGATCATTGGTACTTTAATACTTTTCGTTAGTTCTTTAAATATAAAGATGTTTCATTCAATTAAATTGTGTTGCGTTTTTATCATTATGAGTAGCTAAATTTCTTAACGTTCACTTGGATGATGTGATCAATTATGTAGGTTATTATTTGATTACGTATATGTTGAACTGGATTTTATGTTTAATCGAAAAACCAATTGTAATCAGTTTTTGAATCTTGTTTAATCTTTTATATAAACTGTTAGTAATTCATCATAGGTATTCGAGAGGAACTTGTGACATTACAAAATAGTTTATGAAATAACTAATCGGTCTATAATTAGTTTAAAGATATTAGTATTCGAGAGGAACTAGTATTAAAGATTTAAACAATAAAAACGTGATTGTGGTTGTTAGATAACTAGATTAAGAGAGATCGGTTTAGTTAATTAAGAAGCTATTCGAGAGGAAGCTTTATAAGATTAAATCATAAAATCGGCTAAGGTACTTATTGCTTAGTTGTCAAACGTAGAAATTATACACGAGAGTGATAACTATACATGAGACGATTAAAGTTTTAATGGGAAACGAGAGTTCAAGTTAAATACCTTTTAAGTAGTTCAACATTGTTAGTAATTAAGTGATAACCGTAGTAATTGTGATCAAGTCCAAGTGAATGTATTTTTCATCAATTGTTTACAAACCAAAATCTTTTCAGCGATTCATCTGAATCAACAAGTTTCTTAAATTTAGTAGTTTAAGCACAGTGACAATTCGGTCACAAAAACCCACTTTTGTTTTATTAATTATTAATTATATTTCAACCATCAGTCCCTGCGAACGAACCTGATTTACCTAAAACTATACTATACTTGATTAGGTCCACTGCCTAAGATTGTGTAGTCGAGTCGTAAGTATTTCTTGTTTTTAAAATATACTCGATTTCATACATCAAGTTTTTGGCGCCGCTGCCGGGGACTGTAGTTTTTGATTTTAATTAATAATTTTTCATTCGAACCTTTTAGGTATTAATTACTTGAAAGTTACTTTAATTGCTTATCAGGTGCTTTTGACGATTTTTATTTGTAATTTTTCAGAGATTTCAGGTAATGGATGAACACAAGGGCCTCTGGGTTACCACTCAAAAGTCCACTGTCTAATCCAGGAGTTTCAAAGAAAAGGCGCAACAAGAAACCAAACACTATTCCACCATCACCAGTTAAGTTAGAAACGGAGGATCTAGAAGTCAATTTCGAGGATTCAATCAGTTCAGACTCAGAAGTAGAGATAGTAGTTGAGATGGCTGATCCAAATGATGTACCGATGCATCAGAGAGCTAGGGTAGTACCGCCAACACCGGGTTCGGCGATTCGTACTCCAGATATGGGAAATGATTTTTCAGTGAAGGGTCATCATCTAAAGATGATCCAGGATAATTATTTTGACGGAAGGATGAGAAAAGATCCACATTCGCATGTGGCAAAATATGTTAAATTGTGCGAAATGTTCAAATACGGGGCAGGAAGGGAAGATAATGTCAAGTTGATCCTTTTTCCATCGTCTCTCACGGGAGAGGCACTCACTTGGTTTGAAGAGTTAGAAGAGAACTCCATTGGTACATGGGCGAAAATGAGGGAAGAATTTGTTTCCAGATTTTTTCCATCATCGTTGGCAAGAAGCTTATTGAATGATATACGGGGATTTAGGCAAGGCGACGGAGAAACCATTGTTTAAGCTTGGAGTAGACTTAAGGATATGCTCAGGGGTTGTCATGGGCATGGATTAGAGAAAGGGCAGATTATTGATATTTTCTTCTTTGGATTGGACAAGCAGTCGCAAGGGGAGTTAAATCTAGCTGGGGGAGGAAGTTTTCAGTACAAATCCATCAACGATGCGACCAAGATGTTGGATGACCAGTTGTTAATGGATTTATCTAGAGAACAGAATCAGTTTGGTAGAGAAAGAGGAGGAAGAAAGACAGTTGCTAGTGCTGAGAGTAGTAGTGGGAATGCAGAGATGATGGCTGAGATCAAACCTTTATCTAGTAAAATGGATAATAATTTCTCGAGGATAGTTAATCAGTTTAGTAGAGTTGGGAAGGATATGCATGTGATGGCAAATGGTTGTGACTACTGTGGGGGAATGCACTACACTGAAGAGTGTGATGTTAGAAGAGAAGCAGAAAGTGAAGATGTGAAGTACGCGCAAAATCAGTACCAAGGAGCATTTCAGAGAACCGGCTTTCATAACCGTAATTCGGGTAATTATAATTCTGGTTATAATAATTTTAATGCTAACAATTCTGGAAATTCTCAAAACAGGTACACCAGGAATAACCAGAATCAGTATCATAACAGCAACCAGAATCAACAGCAGTCAGGATCGTCTGGTCAAAAACAGGAAGACGAGGAAACCAGTTTGAAGGACATGATGAGAAGCTTCATTCACACTCAGTCAGCGAAAAATGAAGCAACAACCAACCAGTTTAAGGTCCTTAATGAGAAACTGGAGCAAGGACAAAGGAATCAACAAGCAGCACTTAGTGATTTGGAGAAGAGATTGGAGAGACTAAGTGATCAACATGCTGCTAGGCCTAATGGTCAGTTGCCAAGTAACACGCAACAAAACCCAAGGCAACCATTTCCTAACACTGCAGGGCAAAAATATCAAACTCCTAACAATCGAAATGAGCATGTGAATGCAGTGTCTACAAGGTCTGGTGGAGTTTATGGTAATGTTAATGATTCTCGGGTGTTACTAATCCAGTTGTGCAGGAATCTAATGTTGAAGTGGAGGAGAGTGAGGACGAAGAGGAACCGAAAGTTACGCCAGCTTTTCAATCCAAACCGGCTGTGTCACCTCAAGTGAAAGCCTACAAGCCGAAAGTTCCCTTCCCTCAACGTTTGAGGAAGGAGAAGATGCAGGAACAGTATGGTAAATTTGTTGATATGATTAAATTTGTTCATATTAATGTTCCTTTGGTTGACTTGATTTCAGGAATGCCAAATTATGCCAAATTTATCAAGGAGCTTGTAACTGGAAAAGGGAAGTTGGAGGAAGCTAAAGCCACGTTTTTAAATGCAGAGTGTTCAGCACTTGTTCAAAACCAGCTTCCACCAAAGTTAGGAGACCCAGGGAGTTTTCTAATTTCATGTACTTTGAGTAAAACAATAACTTGTGAGGCATTAGCTGATTTAGGAGCTAGTATTAATCTTATGCCTTATTCATTGTATGTTAAATTGGATTTAGGGGCATTAAAACCTACTCGTATGAGTATTAGACTCGCCGACCGTTCATACCAATACCCTTTAGGTATAGCCGAAAATATGCGAGTGCAAGTAGGTCAATTTGTGTTTCCCGTTGATTTTGTCATATTAGAAATGGAGGAGGATAGCAAGGTACCTTTGATTTTAGGTAGACCATTTCTACATACCGCGGATGCTATCATTCGTGTTAAGGACGGGAAAATTTCTTTGGGGGTTGATGAGGACAGGATTGTTTTTACTGTAGATCGAGCTTTAAAGCATTCTTACTCTTATGATGATACATGTTTTCGAATTGATGTTATTGATGACATTTTGGACTTAGAGTTACAGGAATTGCTTGAAGACGATGAAGAAGCTTTGAAGGAGATTAGTGATTATGGAGATGTCACTATTGAAGAAATAGAGGAGATGTTAGCTGTGGATGTTGAAGAGGATGCAACTATTGAAGAAATAGAGGAGATCAAATTGGAAGATGAAGAGAAGATAAAGACTTCTGTCGAGAATCCTCCAAAGGATTTGGAGCTTAAACCATTGCCCGAGCACTTGGAATATGCTTTTCTCGAAGGTACATCTTTACTTCCTGTTATAATCTCATCATCACTTTCGGATGATGAGAAATCTCGTTTGATGAATGTGTTGAAAGCCCATAGGAAAGCTTTTGCTTGGAGAACATCTGACATACCCGGGATAAGCCCTCATTTTTGTAAACATAAGATTAATTTCTTAGATGATGTTAAACCTGTAGTTCAAAGACAGAGAAGGCTTAATCCTAATATGAAAGATGTAGTTAATAAAGAGATTGTCAAACTCCTTGATGCGGGAATTATTTACCCCATATCTGACAGTCCTTGGGTGAGTCCGGTACATTGTGTACCGAAGAAAGGGGGGATGACAGTGGTGACCAATGAAAAGAATGAGTTAGTTCCCACTAGGACAGTGACAGGATGGCGTGTGTGTATAGATTATAGGAAATTGAATGATGCAACACGTAAAGACCAAATGCTTGAAAGATTGGCCGGAAACGAATACTTTTGCTTTTTAGATGGATTTTCCGGCTATTTCCAAATCCCCATTGACCCTGAAGACCAAGAAAAAACCACATTTACATGTCCATTTGGTACTTATGCCTACCGTAGGATGCCTTTTGGTTTATGTAATGCTCCTGCTACGTTTCAAAGATGTATGTTGGCTATTTTTCAGGATATGATTGAAACGTCCATGGAAGTTTTCATGGATGATTTTTCTGTTTTTGGGGATTCATTTGATTCTTGTTTGATTAACCTAGATAATATGTTGGAAAGATGCGAAGCGGCGCATCTTGTGCTAAACTGGGAAAAATGTCATTTTATGGTTAAAGAGGGGATTGTGTTAGGACATAAGGTGTCTAGTTTAGGTATGGAAGTAGACAAAGCTAAGATTGATGTTATAGCTAAGTTGCCTCCACCGACCAATGTTAAATCTGTTAGGAGTTTCCTTGGACATGCGGGTTTTTACCGTAGGTTTATTAAGGATTTTTCTAAGATCACGCGTCCCATGACTAGGCTTTTGGAGAAGGATGTTCCTTTTGAATTTAATCAAGATTGTTTACATGCTTTTGATATTCTTAAGGATAGACTTACCCATTCACCTATTATGGTTTCACCTAATTGGACTCTACCTTTTGAACTAATGTGTGATGCTAGTGATTTTACTTTAGGTGTTGTGTTAGGACAACGGGAAGGAAATCATTTTCATCCCATTTACTTTGCTAGTAAAACACTCAATAGCGCCCAACAGAATTACACCACCACAGAGAAGGAGTTGTTAGCAGTAGTCTTTGCTTTTGATAAGTTTCGTCCTTATTTAGTGTTAAGCAAGACTATAGTGTTTACTGATCATTCGGCCATTAGGTATTTATTTTCTAAACAGGATGCTAAGCCTAGACTCATTCGTTGGATTCTTCTTTTGCAAGAATTTGACATAGAGATTAAGGATAAGAAGGGAGCTGAAAACTTAGCTGCTGACCATTTAAGTCGATTAGAAAATCCGGAACTTGAGGAACTTAGGGAAACTGATATAGGAGATACTTTTCCCGAGGAGAATTTTTTTAGGATAGATGATGATTCGGATGTACTTGATGATCCATGGTATGCAGACATAGCTAATTATATTGTTGCAGGTGTTATGCGAAAAGGTTTGACACATCAGCAAAGGAAGAAATTCTTTTCTGATGTGAAGAACTATTTTTTGGATAAACCGTATTTGTTTAGAATGTGTGCAGATGGGATGATCCGAAGGTGTGTAGCTGGAGAGGAAACTAGGAGAATTTGGGATGAATGTCACCATGGACCGACTGGTGGACATTATGGACCATCGACTACGGGGAAAAAAGTGTTTGATGCAGGTTTTTATTGGCCGACAATATTCAAGGAAGCACAAACATTGGTTCAGACTTGTGATGCTTGTCAACGTCAAGGTAACCTCTCGAAACGGGATGAAATGCCTCAACAAGGTATCCAGGTATGTGAGGTATTTGACATATGGGGTATTGATTTTATGGGACCTTTTCCTCCTTCCCATAAATATCTTTATATCTTGGTTGCTGTTGATTATGTGTCAAAATGGGCGGAGGCAAAGGCTTTACCAACGAATAACGCTAATGTGGTAATTGATTTTCTTAAAAAACTATTTAGTAGGTTTGGTGTTCCTAAGGCCTTAATCAGTGATCGTGGAAGTCATTTCGCGAATCACCAACTTGCTAAGGTGCTTAAGAAGTATGGGGTCACTCATATATTCTCTACTTCTTATCACCCGCAAACAAGTGGCCAAGTGGAAAACACAAACCGAGCTTTAAAAAGAATTTTAGAGAAAACAGTTAATAACAAGCCTAAGGTTTGGGCTAAAAAGTTAGATGATGCTTTATGGGCATTCAGGACTGCATATAAAACACCGATTGGTACTACACCATATCGGTTACTTTATGAAAAAACTTGCCATTTACGTTTAGAGATTGAACACAAAGCGTACTGGGCTTTGCAAAATTGCAACTTAAATTTGATCTTAGCAGGTGAAAAGAGATTTTTGCAGTTGCATGAGTTGGATGAGATGAGATTGCAAGCTTACAATAATTCAAGACTTTGCAAGGAAAGGACGAAAGCTTGGCACGATAGACACATCAGACCTAAAGAGTTCAAAGTGGGCGACAAGGTGTTGATGTTTGAGATGAAATACAAGTTTAAGGAACCAAAGCTCAAGGAAAAATGGAAAGGTCCATATATTGTGAGGCAAGCTTATGCTTCGGGGTATGTGGAGCTGTGGAGCGGGAATGGTGAGACCTTTATTGTGAACGGGTTCAGGCTGAAGTTGTATCATGAGGAAGACGAGGAGCAGGTGGAGTTAACTGAGGATGGCTTTTATGCCATTGACAAGTAAGGAAAGGGAACACGAGTCTAGCTAAGGACTCGACTGATAAACTTAGCGCTTGCGGGAGGCAACCCGAGGTAACTTGTATATTTTTTATTTTTTATTTTGGAAGTACACGTGTCACAATTAAAGTACGTCTTCCGTTTTATGTTTTTCATTTTTAAGTTTTTCTTTGTTTTAGTATTCGTTTTCATTCAAAAAAAAAAAAAAAAAAAAAAAAAACACGATCAGAGCGGGACGCCCGTCCCTAAAAATTGCACAAAATCACGAGCCTACTGGAACCCCCGTCCCACACAAGGAACACCCGTCACCTAGCGCGGGACGCCCGTTCTACAACTGGGACGCCCGTCACATTTGGGCGAAGGACGCCCGTCACACGGGGATGGCCCAGGTACGTCTGTTTTTTGTTTTTGCTGCACAAGAGTACCACATCTTTTCTTCTTCTTCTCCTAAACCGAGCCATAACACACACATACGAATTTCTTCCTCTAAATTTCAATTTTTTGCATACAAATTCAAGGTTAGTTTCTATTGCTTTTAATTATTCAACTCTTTGATTCTATATTGATTTAGTGTTTGATTATTGCTTTAGAAACCATTTAATTAGGAATTTTTGCTTATGAACCCTAGGTTTAGATTTTGAAATTGAATTGGGAGATAGTTGAGTTTTTGGGTTTCAAGACTGAGTTAGAGGAGCTTCTGACCGATGATTGGAAGCGATTTTTTGCAATCAGGTCTGGGGTTTATCAGGGATTGGTGGAGGAATTTTATTGCAGTTTCCATTTGAATACGGTCTTGGGTTCTACCACCGACACGGTTATGACATTTCGACTGGGCGGACGGACATTTACAATGTCTTATGCTGAGTTTGGGGTTGCCATGGGTATTTATACAGCGGAGGAGGTTTTGGGAGTAGATTTTACTCAGAGGTTAGCGACTTGGCCGGTTGGGATGACCGCTGCGTTGTTTTGGCGCCAGCATCATATTAGTACGGATAGCTATCATAAGAGTATTAAACAGGCAGCCATGGTAAACCCGATGCACCGGATACTGTTTCGGGCGATTGTTGAATCCATTTCGGCCAGAGCAAATTGCCCGAATAATTGCACCCAGCAGGATCTATTTTTTCTCTATTGTATTCTAGCTCGACGTCCGTGCAACCTTGCCAGATGTTTGGCAACTTATTTATACGACAGGGCATATGGTAAGGGAGAGGGGGCAGTGTGTGGTGGCGCCTTTATATGCCATTTAGCTTTCCAGTTAGGGGTGGCTAATCGGGAGATTTTGGATACTACCGTTGGTTCGGTAGCGGGGGTTCGTACGTTGGATGTTGTCGCTTTGAAGAATATTTCGTTGCTTGATCGCTATGGAAACTTGATTGGAAGTGGGCCTAATGTTGTTGGGTATGCTGGGTCAGATTCGGAGTCGGATGATGAGCCGAGTGATCCGTATTCTATGGAGGCTCTAGCTCGACAGTTGACTGCGATGCAGACATCTCAGCAACAGATGTATGAGTCTCAACAGAGATTCCAGGACTACTATTTTGAGGATCAGAGGATGATGGGGTCTCAGCTGGCTCGTGTGACTTATCAGCAGGAGCGTTATCAGCCCTATATGGATCAGTGGGCGCAGCGAGAGGCTCAGAGTATGGGTCAGGTTCTTCCGGCCTATGCTCCACCGGATATCTTCATTCCAGCACATCGTCAGGGCGGATTTTACTATCCCCCTCAGTCTCAGCAGCAGCCTCCGCATCAGAGTGGTCCTAGTAACCCGATGCAGTTTGGTACGTATTCCGGAGGGAGTGGGGAACCATCTATTTTCCCTTCCCCCGATCACATGGCAGATTAGCGGATTTGGAGGGATGTCGGCAAGGCTGGCGCCTGGGCATCGAGAGAAAGTTGGTGGTTTTTTCAGATAAACATTTCTTTTTCTAATTTCTTTTTATTTCTTAGTTTATTTTTTGTTTTTATTTATTTATTTGTGCTAGCTAATGTTAACGTACCTTTTCTTCTTTGTTTGTCTTGTTTTTCCTTTGTTTTGACTCGTTTTGTACAATGAGGGCATTGTCCAACTCTAGTATGGGGGGTTGAGGAAAAACATCAGTTATGTTTAGTTAGGTCAGTGTATTGTATTTGTAAAAAAAAAAAAAAAAAAAAAAAAAAAAATTAAAAGCTTAAAAAAACAAAAAAATGATGACATGTCTTGAGAATTTTTAATATGTTGCATAACCTAGCACATTTTATACCCTACTCAAAGAAAAGTGAGATTTTGAGCCTTGAAAGCATTCATTTTAAATGCTACTTTTTCTTTTGTATGAGTGTGCCGATGGTTGATGACTTTAGAGCTTGACATAGTCATACGTTTCGAGACCATAGATGAGCATTGCATTAGGGTAACCTAGTGTAATTTGGTACAACGTTAGGGGCAATTTAGGAATAAACCATTTGATTTAGCCTATTCGTTTCTTGTTAAATAATTATAGCTTAATCACATTGGTTAGCTAATTTCCGTTAACCCTTTTGTAACACTTACTTTTAGTGTTAGATACTCTAGTTAACCATGTTGCCCCTAACTTATTCATTTCATTTAAATCCACTAAATATTTTGTACATTAGCCTTTCTTTTCATTTTTAGATGAATCCGAACTTAGTTTTGAGATTGCTATTGATTGTATACATGAAGATTAAAGTTAGAAGTGTTAAGGCATTGAAATTATCGAATATCGTTAGCCTTTGTATCATATATTTAATTGTTAAAAAAAAAAAGAAAAAAAAAGAGAGTTGTAAAGTTATGTAGTTTTATGTATTTTGAGTTTTTGAAGAAATAAAGTAGAAGTAGTTGTATTATGAGTTATGTAATTCGGAAGAATTTGAAGTTATATGGAGCAATTGGTTCATTAGCGTTTAGGAGTTCGGATTCATTCTAAGTTTAGATGTATACTACGTTTATTTGTATACTTTTACTTATTTACCCATTTAACCTCTATATATTTATTCACATGCCTTTACCTGTACATTACAACCCGAATAAAAGTCCCCGTTTAGTTGTACCTAGACTCTAGTGGTGGAGAAACGATACTTTATCAAGTCTATGATAGAAAACTCACCATGACTGAGCAATTGAGCGGATTTACAGAATAGTTTACATACCCTTTAGACTAGTTCGAGAGATTTGTGTGAACTACTCCCAATAATTCGTGAGGTGTTTGGTTATGCTTTTTAAATCATGGTTTGGTAATTAAATTGAATTGAACTGGATTTGCTTGAGGGCAAGGAAAGGTTAAGTATGGGGGGATTTGATATCGCATATTTTAGTCATATTATTATATGCGATATTTGTCTTTTTAAAGTTTAATTCATAACGGATTTTGGGAATTTCGGGCAATTTTGGTATTAAAATGCTATACAGGTATTAGCCGAAGTTCTGGAGCGGAAGTGACATTATTGGAGCTGAAAATGAAGAAAACGGGTCAATGTTGTATTCCCGTTATATTTTGAGACTTGAAGCAATTGGTTACGAGATAGGAGGCAAAAACGAGCAGCAAACAAGAAAACTGGAAAGAGGACGAGGGACGCCCGTCCCCTTCCTGGGACGCCCGTCCCGCGGTCCTTTCAAACTGCTGCTGTTTGTTTGACGTTTAATAAAAGGTTTTTAGGGTTTTGTATGATTATTATCATTATTGTAAGCAAGTTTTCGAGTATTGAAACCCTAGCTTGGACCGACGAATTTTTAGAGTTATTTGGTGATTTTAGACTTAGCAATTTCGTTGTTTAAGCATTCGGATCATTGGTACTTTAATACTTTTCGTTAGTTCTTTTAATATAAAGATGTTTCATTCAATTAAATTGTGTTGCGTTTTTATCATTATGAGTAGCTAAATTTCTTAACGTTCACTTGGATGATGTGATCAATTATGTAGGTTATTATTTGATTACGTATATGTTGAACTGGATTTTATGTTTAATCGAAAAACCAATTGTAATCAGTTTTTGAATCTTGTTTAATCTTTTATATAAACTGTTAGTAATTCATCATAGGTATTCGAGAGGAACTTGTGACATTACAAAATATTTTATGAAATAACTAATCGGTCTATAATTAGTTTAAAGATATTAGTATTCGAGAGGAACTAGTATTAAAGATTTAAACAATAAAAACGTGATTGTGGTTGTTAGTTAACTAGATTAAGAGAGATCGGTTTAGTTAATTAAGAAGCTATTCGAGAGGAAGCTTTATAAGATTAAATCATAAAATCGGCTTAGGTACTTATTGCTTAGTTGTCAAACGTAGAAATTATACACGAGAGTGGTAACTATACATGAGACGATTAAAGTTTTAATGGGAAACGAGAGTTCAAGTTAAATACCTTTTAAGTAGTTCAACATTGTTAGTAATTAAGTGATAACCGTAGTAATTGTGATCAAGTCCAAGTGAATGTATTTTTCATCAATTGTTTACAAACCAAAATCTTTTCAGCGATTCATCTGAATCAACAAGTTTCTTAAATTTAGTAGTTTAAGCACAGTGACAATTCGGTCCCAAAAACCCACTTTTGTTTTATTAATTATTAATAATATTTCAACCATCAGTCCCTGCGAACGAACCTGATTTACCTAAAACTATACTATACTTGATTAGGTCCACTGCCTATGATTGTGTAGTCGAGTCGTAAGTATTTCTTGTTTTTAAAATATACTTGATTTCGTACATCAGTTAGATGCGTCATACTATACAACAAAGTCTTCGTTTTTTTCGGGAAGAGATAGAATAGGAACATTGCACAATTTTGTTTTTTTGATATCGAAGGCTTGTACTTGTGCATCTCCCCAATCGAATTTCTCACTCTTTTGAGTTAACTTGGTCAATGGTTTGGTTATCTTAGAGAAATTTTGAATGAATCGCTGATAATATCCAGCCAATCCTAAAAATTGGGAGATTTCGGTCGGACTTTTAAGAGTTTCCCAATTCTCTATAGCCTCGATTTTTTATGGATCAACGTGAATTACGGATCCATTGACTACATGATCGAGGAATTTTACTTCACGCAGCCAGAATTCGCACTTAGAAAACTTTGCATAAATTTGTTGCTCTTTGAGTAATTCTAACAAAAATTTCAAGTGCTCTGCGTGATCTTCTTTGGTACGGGAGTATATAAGGATGTCTCCAATGAATATGATAACAAATTTTTCTAGATATGGTCGGCACACTCTATTCTTTAAATCCATGAATATGGCCGGTGCATTTGTGAGTCCAAATGGCATTACTAGGAACTCATAGTGTCCATATGTAGTACGGAATGCGGTCTTTGGAATATCATCTTCAGAAACGAGGACTTGAAGATATCCATATCTTAAGTCGATCTCTGAAAAATAGGTTGCGCCTTGGAGTTGATCGAAGAGATCGTCGATTTGTGGAAGAGGGTATCGATTTTTAACAGTTAGCTTATTCAATTCTCGATAATCGATACACATGCGAAACGATCCATCATTCTTTTTAACGAATAGGATTGGCGCTCCCCACGGTGATGAGCTTGGTCGAATAAATCCTTTATCCAATAATTCTTGAACTTGATTCGATAATTCTTGCATCTCGTTTGGAGCTAGACGATATGGCGCTCTTGCCACTAGTGCCGCTCCTGGAATTAATTCAATTCTAAACTCCACTTGTCTCTGAGGTGGTAGTCCTGGTAGTTCTTCGGTAAATACCTCTGGATAGTCTCTAACTACCGGTATATCCTTAAGGTCTGCTGCTTTTGTTTGTTTGTCTTTTATGTTAACTAACAATGCAAAGCAGCCCTTATTCGAATATTTGCGCATTTTCATCACCGATATAAGTTTTGAAGTTTGTCCCGGCCTATCTCCTTGTACTATTAACTCCATCCGATCTTCTAATGGCATCCGAATCGTTTTATCTAAGCAAAATATCTTCGCATCTTGGATGGTCAACCAATCCATTCCTATTACTACGTCGAATCTTTTAAGTTCGATAGGAATTAGATCTATTTCGAAAGAGTGATCAGCTAAAGTTAAGGTACCATTCTTAATTACGTTTTTAGCTTGATAATCCTGACCATTATCGTATTCTACCATAAAATTTTCACTTAAAGGCTCGGTTTCTAATGCAATCAAAGGTCTAAATTCTAGAGATAAAAAAAACTTCTATCTTCGCCTTAGTCGAATAATACTGAGGCATAATAGTCGTTAATAGGAAATGTACCTGCAATTACCCGGTGGTCGTGTCTTGCTTCCTCCGCTCCTATCACGAAGGCTCTGTCACGGCCTTGTCCCCCATTGTTGTGCCTTTGATTGTTCTGGTTTTGGTTCTGGTTTTGGGGTTGGTTCTGATTACTGTTCTGGTTTGGGTTTTGGTCACGGTTCAATCTTGGACAGGAGTTACGGTTGTGTTCCCTACTATCGCATTCAAAATACTCGCCACGACGAGGCCTCTCGTTCTGCTGTGGCCTTTCTGCTTGTCGCGGTCTTTCATTTGGTTGTTGCCTTTCCGCCTGCTGCGGTCTCGCGTTCATCCCTTTACACTGTTAAGTCCAGTGCCCAAGACTGTTGCAGTTGGTACATTACCGACAATTCCCAAAATGATAATACCCACACCTATCGCACTTTGGTTGCTTTCCTTGATAGGCGGTATTCTCAGCCATTGCTACCCCATAGTTTCTCACCGTTTTAACCTTCTTGTTAAAACGATCCTTCTTGCTTCCAGATGTTTCCTCAACCTTTCGTTTCCCCTTCGCATCCTCTTGAACCAGCATTGACACTCCTCCGTTCCTTATCCAATCTTGAGTTAAGCGGGTAGCCAAACTCACAATATGCTGCATCGTGATTGGATCTGAAGCTGTCACCATCGCCCTGATCTCCGGTGAAAGTCCCCAAATAAAGTGCTCGATTCGTTTATCCTCAGGGGTTACTAGTTCAGGTACCAAATTAGCTAGATCGTGAAATCGGGCCGTGTATGAGTCGATGTCGGTACCCACAATAGAATGGTTCCAAAGTTCGTTCTTAAGCTTCTTTAGAACCTCTTTAGGGCAATACTCGGTTACTAGCAGCTCCTTGAATCTCGTCCATGCCATGTTATAGGAAGCGTCCTGTCCTTGGACTTGTAGTTGGTTGTTCCACCAGGTTAACGCTCGCCCTTGGAGCATACATGAGGTAAATTCTACCTTTCGGTTTTCAACACACTGGCTGATCCTTAGCACCACTTCCATGCTTTCAATCCAAAGCGATAATCCTATGGCACCTTCAGTGCCATGGAATTCTTTTGGCCTATAAGATATAAAGGTCTTATAACTACACCCTTAGTTATTCCCTTGGTTATTGTTTCGTTCATTGTTATTTTCATTCCCACGTTGTCCTCCTTGGTTAATGCCCGCATTGATTTGAGCAATGAGGCCAGGTAATGTGTCATTCAATCGATCATTGATTCGCTGGGCAATGTGGTCATCTTTGCGATCAGCCATTTTCCTACACAAGAGAGAACTCGTGTTTAGGGTTTTGATACTTTTTCACTTTAGAATCAAACAATGATAAATAAGAAGAACATAAACAATTGAAGTTATAATCCGACCATTTTATATATATCACTTCAAAATTCGATGTTCGTACAAATTCAACATTCTCGACCATCGTCGTACATCAACTACCAACATAAAATTATACGCTTACAACCAACCACAACCGACGAGTTCTACAACTACAACGTTTTACAAGTCATACTTACAATCAAAAAGATATCATCAACAATATCTAAACGTTACGTACAACCAGCACAATCATAAGGAATACTAGTACGAAACAAATCAACATCCAATAACGTGTCGCTCGAACTGCCCTGCGTGCCATCATTTTCGCGCGCAGTACCTTGATGTACAGGTCTTGTATCTAGGTGGTGTGCTCCAACACCACCTGTGTGTATCCGCGGAGGTCAACGGACATATTGAACAGTGCATGAATCTCGTCGGGAGTCAATCCGCGCGTAGTAAGTGGTTGTGGCGTAGCTCTCTGAGGTCTCGAGTAATGATTTGGTGAATGTCGAGTATGGTATGTCGGGGGTCGTGAGCATCCTTGTCCGTCCCGACGGAAAGGAGGCAAAGTTGGCATCGGGCCGCGTGGACCTATCCTCATTCTAGCGGTTCTACGAAATGGAGGTGAATGAGTAGGCACAGGTAGAGTCGTAGGAGGTGACGACTCTTGACTCCTATAGCGTGACAGTGATTCGTAAAGCGGAAACACGGGATGTGAAGCGCGAGAGTATTCATTACACAAGTGTATAGATAAGCATCAAGTTCATATTATATAAAACATGCAATCAAATTTTACAAAGCCTAAGTTTTATGATTTCATAATGTTTACAAAATAAAGCTTCAAGTTCAAACCACCCAAACCATTCCCCATTCTTGAAGTCTCCAGCAAACCCGCAAAAGCAATCCAATAGTACTTACTCGTTTCCTGAAAATACGAGTAAAATGTTAACTACGGGAGACGTAGTTAGTGAGCTACAAGTTTAAGTATAAGGATATAAAGTTGTGACGCACATAACATTTGCGTAAAGTATAAGTATATAAGTTTGCATATGAGCGTTGTACCAAACTAGGTAACGTGGCATAAGTTTCAAGTATGTAGGCATTGACCACATAGTGTACGACTACAAAAACAGATTATTTTAGGTTAAAAACAGTTTTTAACCTTTAATAATCTGTTTTTAAAATATATTTGGCCAAAAGTTTGGAAACTTTTTAAAACAGATTATTTTAAAACAGATTATTTTAAATTTTTGTCCTAATCTCTATTATTTTAAAACACAATAACAAAACGTCATAATAAATTTGACATTTGGCTCAGAATCGTTAAAAATGGTTGCTACATGTAGTTGCATTTAATTGATGCCATCAAACAAGTTGTCATGCCATTATAAATTGTATATGATCATATTGATCAAAAAAAAACACACGATATCATCATTGCCTCACAGATTTTAAATAACTTAAATCAATCATCGACCTCATATTTTTAATATAATCATTGGTCTCATAATACTATTACTTCATCGGCATAAATGCCTCGTAATAATAAGGCCCTTACAAAACTAATAAAATATATCGGTAAAAAACAAACCTCAATAATACTATTATCGGTCAAGAAAAAACCTCAAGATCCAAACAACGGTAGACAAATCCAAGAGCCACAAACAGATCCAGCAACAACTAAAAAAAAACTAAAATATCAGTCACAAACCTCAAGATCACAACTAAAAAAAAACTAAATTATCAGTCAAGATCCACAAACCTCAAGATCCAAACAACGGTAGACAAATCCAACAGCCACAAACCGAGCCACCCAGCCACTGAGCCACAAATCAAGCACAAACGGTTAACAAATCCAACACAACCACAAACATCAACATCCAAGCCTCAAGATCCAAAACAAATCCAAGAGCCACAAACAGATCCAGCAACAACTAAAAAAAAAACTAAAATATCGTCACAAACCTCAAGATCACAACTAAACAAACTAAAAAAAAAACTAAAATATCAGTCAAGATCCACAAACCTCAAGATCCAAACAACGGTAGACAAATCCAACAGCCACAAACCGAGCCACCGAGCCACAAATCAAGCCACAAACGTTAGACAAATCCAACACATATATCAATATCGTCACAAACCTCAAGATCACAACTAAAAAAACTAAAATATCAGTCAAGATCCACAAACCTGAAGATCCAAACAATGGTAGAGAAATCCAACAGCCACCGAGCCACAAACAACCATGAAAGATCCGAAACATCCTAAACATCCGGAAAAAAAAAAAGATTTACCATTAAACAACCATTAAAGAAGATTTACCTAAACATCCGAAACACCGGGCCACAAACAACCATTAAAGAAGATTTACCTAAAGAAAAGGGACCAGCGGCTTGGTTTCCGGCGAGAGTTCCGGCGGCGGCTAGGTTTCCGGCGGCGGCGGCGGCTAGGTTTCCGGCGGCGGCGGCTAGGTTAAGGCAGCGGCTAGGTTTAGGCAGGATGGTGGTTCCGACGGATGGTGGATGGTGAATCCGGCGGCTAGGATGAGGGTTCCGGTGGCTGGCGGTGATGGATGAGGGTTTCGGTGGCTGGCGGCTAGGATGAGGGTTCCGGTGGCTGGCGGCGAGAGTTCCGGTTCCGGTTCCGGTGGCTGGCGGATTCTAGAGAGAGGTCAGAGCTTTTAGAGAGAGAGAGTTGTGTGTTGTGTGTGTGTGTGTGTGTTGTGTGTGTTGTAATGTGTCTGTTTTGTATGTGTGTGTGTTGTGTGTGTTGTATTGTATGCTTAAAATGTTGTATTATAGGCTTAAAATGTTGTACCTCTTAATTCCTTAAACTCTTAAAACCTTAAATGCTTTATATATTAGTAGAGATAGAGATAGAGATGTGATAAAGGAGTACTAGATTACCACTCTTATTAAGCCGTCATTTATCAAATTCAAATAGTACTCGTAATCTTTTCTTCAAAGCCCTTCATTCGAAAAATTAACTTTCTTAAAACCAAATTTCACCACAATGTCTCTTGTATATCTACATTGATCTTCAAACTCTTTTGTCAAATAATTCGGATAATGCTTTAACCATGAAAATACCAATTTTGTTCAAAACCGAGTTCCATGAATCCCACCAATAATTAGATGAATGGACATTTTGCGAAAAAGATATTAAACATAATAATTCAATGCTTGATCATCCCCTAAGCTCCCTGACCCAATATATTCCAATTCCATCGAATTTCCCCCTTTTACACACAACATCCTATCTTTTACATAAACGGCGATATCCCCTTGGGGTAGAAATACCCTAGGAAATTTATGGCAAAATATCAGTACTCCCACACATATGTCTTCCCAAAACAATACCATAAATATAGTTTAACTTTGTAATAATATTCTTGCTTCAAGAATTATTAAACCAAAAGTTATTTATTATATTTCTTTTTTCATTCATGTTATATGAGTTTTTAAATTTGTTATATGTTTGTCGTTAGCCTTTTGATATAAGTACCTTGTAATAAAAATAAATAAACTCTATACGAAGAATAATACAAAACCCCTTCATTATTATTATCATTGATAAACCTATATATAGGAATACATAAACCCTAATAACACCCTAATGGACCCTAATGGACCCAAACCCACATACCGGGTTTGGGCTTATTATCTAATACTCTCCGGCAGTTCAAGCGGCGAAATCGCGAAAGCTCGAACTGGAGAATGAAATTACAAAAGAAAACATAATTATGAAAAGTAAAAAAACAAAATTAAAAGAAAAAGATAGATAAATATAGATAGTTGCTGATAAAACTCGTTGCTTGGGCGGAACGTGACGGCGCGTTAATGATGTGGTCGCTGCTTTTCCGGATGCATTTTCTTCGGAATTTAATTACGAATCCACTGCCGCTGACGGCGTCATCTAACTCCAAACTGTTGGAGAGTTAATAGCAAAACACTAAAACTTTTTTTTTTCAAATCTGAACCCGGTGATTGTTTCGGAGCGTATGGGCTCGTCTAGTGGTCTTCTTTTGCGATTCCAGTATGCTTTTCTTCGGAATTTAATTACGAAGCCACTGGCGCCGACCTCATCATCTAACTCCAAGCGGTTTAGGAGTTATGACCGAAACAGTGACTGGTGGTGTACAAATCCGAATTTTTTTTTTTTTTTTTTTTTTTTGGTTGAGGGTTTGGAACCTAGTCAAGCTAGGCGGCTCATCCCTACACCGATTAGGGTTTGAAAAATAATAGAGACGGGATCAGACCCGCTCTGATAACATGAAGAATAATACAAAACCCCTTCATTATTATTATGGGTTAATTGTTTGAAAATGCATTGAACTTTACACCAATAACTATTATATGCCTCCAATTTATAAACCAACTGTTGTATTCATCGAATTATGGTAGACGTCTATCGTATATAGCAAGTGACCTGAAACTTGTTGATTGGTGACGTGGCACCGGTTATACCTATGTGTAATTTTTATATATATAAACAATTAAACATATTATTAATATTAATATAATAATATTTTTGTATTTAATAAAATCTCTATATCATCATCTCATCCCGATCAGTTCATCGTGGGTTTCAAACTATTCCTCGAAGGTTTGATTTCGGTTAAGGAATTCGATTAAAATTCCAGATCTAAATAGAAGATGAAGGTAATTAATTTGGGGTTTTGTAATCGATTAAAATTCCACAACTCTGATAATTGAATTAAGGGTTTCGGTTTAGAGGATTTTGATACCTTGAATTTAGACGGCGATGGCGGCCAGTTTGGACGATGACGAAGCTGCGATGACGGCCTGCAATGATGTGAAGCTGCGATGATGATGACGACGGCAGGTTTGGACGACGAGGGCGGCCGGTTGCAATAACGATGACGTCGATAACATGAAGCTGCAATGACGATGACAACGGCAGGTTTGGACGGCGATGGTGGCCGGTTGCAATGAAAATGAGCTGAGATGAATAAGAATTATATTACAGGTTTTGATGAAAGAATTATATTGCAGGTTTGGCCATGGAGATGAATAAGAATTATATTGCAGGTTTGGCCATGGAGATGAAAGAAAGGTTCGACGGAGATGGCGATGCTAGCATGTTTGACCAAAAGTGATGGAGATTTAAGTTTTTTAATATTAGAATTAGAATATTAAATGTATGACATGGTAATGACGTGTCTCTATTTTCTTGTGTGGCATCTTATGTGTTTTGGTATGTCATCGATAGTAACCTGCTACTTGATAAAGAGGTAAACTTTTATATACAATAGACGTCTATGGTAATTAAATGAATAATGTAGAGTTTCTAAAAAATGAATGCATACAATAGTTTTGAATGTAAAGTACGATGCATTTTCAAACAATTAACCCTTATTATTATCATTGATAAACCTATATATATAGGAATACATAAACCCTAATAACACCCTAATGGACCCAAACCCACATACCGGGTTTGGGCTTATTATCTAATAGTATTGACATGTCAAATACTTAAACTACATTAATAGATGTATGACATAATGACAATTACATCGTCTCTTTATTATCGCATGAACGCCATCAAAATTCACATGAAGAAAACAAGTATGAATCAAATAGGCAGTTAGGTTGATCTCGGTTTTTCTAAAACTTGTTAAATATATAAACTAAACGATAACAAAGAAACATGATAACTTCTGTAAGAAATTAAATCATACAGAGAAAATTAAATTAAGGTCTTATTGGATAACAACTAATAATCACCGTAAATATTCCTATGTACGGATCTACTCCATCTGCAAGGAGCGTACAATGCTGAATTAATCTACCTTCCCACAAATCACTCCCATATATTGGGATCCAGTATCGAATCCCTAACCTTTTTTTGTTACACAATATAGGTCTTGACGTTTGTAGCAACTAGCTATCGATAAACATAATTAAACCTCTCCTTGAAATTTCACCCGATGAATATTTACAATTTTGAAACTCAAGATCTTTAAAACGACGATCTGAGTTTGAATGATGGCAATATCTACCAACACTGGTCGGTCTCCCATCTCCGGCTTTTATAGCCAACAGTAGATCTCATTGGAGTAGCCGAACGCCTATTGAATAAAGTGGTATCATATTCGGCTCGTTTCTCTGGATCCATAAGTGTAACATAAGCTGAATGCAGTTTCATAAAGTCGTCTGGTGAGGAGTCGTGAGTTCCAACATCCGGATGCAATATTCTTGCTAGTTTACGGTATGCTGATTTGAGTTGTCGTGTATCAGCTCCAATTCGAACACCTAGCACCTCGTAGAGACAAGTATTACGTAATGATCGTGCCGTGGTGGCATAAGCAGCTGAAACTGGAACTCTTTTATACTTGACAGATGATGATATCGATGAACTTGAATGAAAGGTGAAATTGGAACAAGTAAAGATGGAAGATGATGAAATTGAATTAGCTGCCATTTTTGTTTGTGAATTTGAATTTGAATTTCCGTTAAGAAGTGATTTTGTGTGTGTATTTATAGAGGGAAAAAGGAAATGAGGTTATCCAAATGGAAAAGAGTTATAGTTTTATTTTATATTATGTATTGATTAGAATAAATAAATAAAAGTGAGTTCGTCACCGGAATTCATGCCCGGTCGTCCCACGTTCATTGATTCTTTACTTATCCAATCAAATATCTATTAACAATTCAAATTTTATTTTATTTAATTTTTTAATATTTTGAATGTCGATTAATTATGACAAAAGTAAACACATCTTGGTCTCTTTATCTTCACCTCTAACAGAAGATGAATATTATCACCATTAGTCTTTGAAAACACAAAATTCAAATTTTCTAAATATTTATTAATAATTGATTGATGTTTAATTAAAGTTTCAAAGTTTGGAGGCTCAAAATATTATGGAAAAAACCACGTAAACAGAGAATTGGTTCAAACTACAATTTTCTGAATAATTTTGTACCCATCTTTTTCTTTCTTAATCTATAACACAATTATGAAAAACAAATGATATAACATTAACCTGTCCAAATTATACATATATATATATATATATATATATATATATAAAAGTATTAACAATGATCTTACATTATGTTTTCTGTCAATATAAAAACAAACATGATAGATATCACTAAAAAGATAGTAAAATGGCAATTTTAGTAAATTGGGTTAATGTTAATGGCATAAATTTTATATACTTCCAAAGATTGTTATTGGTTGAATTTTTGAGTTTTTAATCAATAAGATAATATACGTCTTACTTTATAATTGTTTTCATAATACGTTACTTATACATCTTTACACGTGTCTGCTTCTTATCAATAGAACAGATCAAAATATTAAATTGGTATGTGTTACTATCTTCCAACGGCATCTTTAACTATGTCGCCTTAAATATATGCATAGAACCTGGACACCACATTAAATTGTTTAAACCTGCTTGATTTATTACTAATTACCTGCTACAACTACATCTACTGACTAGATAGTGACATATATTTATTATTTTAACAATATGAGAAAATTTAGAAACGATATGAATTTTAGAGGGACTCTTAGAAGTTTTAAACTTTCAGTTTAAAGCATCAAAAAAAATAAGACCTCCGAAATAAAAGTTTCAATTACAGGGTGTAGCTACTGTTTTTAGCCTTATTTACGACAAACACATCTATAATAAATCTAAGTGAACGGAAAATATCATTCAAGTAGAAAAAGAGGTGTTATTACTGATCATCAGTCAAGTTATTACTGGTCACTATTACTACTGGTAATGCATGACTTGCATAGAAGTTTCTATTGTTGGTTACCATTGCTGAGCTGATAATGTTTGTTACGATTTATTAGCAGTTATATGTGTAATAGATTTGTGATAAGTATGAAGTAGATTCGATTAGATATTGTAACCCGATAATAGCTAGCGTTGGTTAGCCTCAAGGTCTATAAATATAGATCCTTATATCATTGTAAATATACGTCTATTACGGAACTCTAATTCTAATAGATTGAGGTTGTTGGTGGACATCTTGTGTTCTTACTGTTTATTCATATTCATTACTTGTTAATTACTCTCTTGTAATTGTGTTGATCCGCTGCAACTTCTTTGATAGATCTAGATCTACACGTTTGTTTATACAAACCTAGCTCGAATAGATCCTGTCAAGTGGTATCAAAGCATAAGGTTGCTCTAGATTTAAGATCTACAAGACTTTATAACAAGTTGTCGTAGATCCAAGATGTCTGATCTCAATGAAGGCGTTCACGCAAATAGGGTTCCAGTACTCACATCATCCAAATATGATATGTGAAAAAGTCGTATGAATCAACACATGCTCCAAACTAACTACTCTACGTGGAAAGTGGTTAAGGATAGTGCTAAGACTTGTTGCACTTCCTAGACCAGACGTCAAATCCAAAGGAGCTGGTACATCTGAACAACCAACCACTGAGCAAGAAAGAATGGATATCCGTAATGAATATCAAGCTTTAAGCACCTTGCTTATAACTATACCTATTGAATATCAACATCAGTTTAGAAATTTCACTGATGCTAAGCTGCTATGGGAAGCATTGGAGAAACGATTTGGTGGAACAGCTAGTACAAGAAGAAACCAGAAAGATTTGCTAAAACAACAATGTGAAAATTTCATGTCTATAAAAGAAAACACATAGTCTCAAACATTTGACAGATTCAACAAATTGATTGGAGAGCTATCAAGTATGGGAGTGAATACTACTCAAGATGATATCTAAAGGAAGTTTCTCAAATCTCTAGGAGAAGAATGGACTATGTACACTGTAAGCTATAGACAATGGAATGCTCTTAGTACTATGGAGACGGATGAACTATACAATGAGTTACGTGTGTTTGAACCAGAAGTGAATGCTAAGAGACCATTAAATCCCTCAACCAAAAATGTTGCATTTGTTACCACAATGGGAGGTGGATCATCATCAGAAACTGGGTTTGTTTCTTTAAGAAACAAAAGGAAAGCAGACTGGAACCTCATATGAAAGCGTAAGGGAGGCTTTCTTTGCTAGTCATGAAAATTTTGGACTAGTGATTGAAGATTTGGAGCAAGTTAATACAGATGATCTGGAAGAGATGGACTTAAAGTGGCAGTTTGCAATGTTGAGTGTGAGAACTAGAAGGTTTATCTAAAGGACCGATAGAAACAACTTTGTTGTTCGAAGATGAAATAATACTGGTTTTGACAAAATGGCGTTTTGAATGCAAGAACCTTGGACATTTTGCTAGGGAATATCCAAATGCTAACAAAGGTGACATCAAAAGCAATCAAATCACAACAATCAAGGAGGATCAAGCAACAACCATCAAGGAAGGTTATCCAATTCTACTGCATTGGTTACTCAGGATGGACTAGGGTTTGACTGGAGTTTTCAAGCTGATGAAAAAATAACCAATCAAGCTCTAATGGCTGATGTTCAAGAAGATGACATTCCTCCTGAGGTATTATCTGAACTCATTCAGGTAGTCAAGATTCACACTGATAATCAATTTGAAGATATTTTCACTAAAGCATTTGATATGGGAAGATTCACTTTTTTGATCAACAATATTGGCATGATTGTTCAATATTAAGGCACATTCTATCCCTCTCAATCCTACATCACACTTAATCGCCATTAAGTCACACTTAATCGCTATTAAAAGTAACATTGCTTCCTACTTGAATCCATCATCTTCTTTATATTAGGCATGTCTATCTATTTAACCTATAAAGTTCAATACTTAAGTGTCTAAATTGGTATTTGTCCTTTTTAGTATGTGATTAGTCATCATAATGTTGTTCTACTCTTTTCCATGTTCTTTTTTTCGCTATTTAAAAAAATATTGATTTTGATAATGACCCTAGAGATGGGTTATAGAAAATTATTAAATGTTTTATCATATTCCCTTTCAATTACATTGGTGTTCCAGTAGGAGCAAACATGAACCTCAAAAGAAATTGGCAGCTGATTATTGACAAGTTTGGCGCAAGGCTTTCAAGTTGGAAGGCTAAGTATCTTTCTTTTGGCGGACGCCTGACTCTTATTGAATCAGTTCTTAGTAGTCTACCATTATACTACTTTTCATTGTTTAAAGCTCCTAATGGTGTTCTTGATAGACTTGAGCAGATTCGTAGGTGTTTCTTATGGGGTGGGAACGAAAACACCAACAAAATAAGTTGGGTAGCATGGTCTACTGTTACTGCATCTAAAGAGTTAGGGGGCTCGGTATTGGATCCTTAAATGCTCAAAATTGTGCTCTTCTTTTGAAGTGGTGGTGGAAATTAAACGATGGTAATCAAAACAGCCTATGGAAGGAAACGATAAAGGAGATTCACTGTCTCCGTAATAAACCAGTTAATCTCATTTCAAATCCTAACTCGAGCGGCACTTGGAGCAACATCGCAAAAATAGAGGCTGATTTAAACGGGATAGGGTTAGCTTTCCGCGACATCTTTTCGTTATCAGTTGGGGCTGGAGACAAATTTCTGTTTTGGAAAGACCGCTGGATAAGTGAGACACCATTGTGCGTAAGTTTTCCTTCTCTATATTCCATAGAATCGAATAAGGAATGTCGTGTCAAAGACCGAATTCACAATCATGGATATTCGTGGAGTTGGAACACCAGATTTTATGACCAGTCCGTCATCAACGAATTCTGCAATTTACTTCACCTCATCACGGACATAAAGCTTAATCATATTCCGGACAAATTAAAAAGTAAACTATCCCCCGATGGTAACTTTATGGTGCATCATGTGAGGAGTATCATTGATGAAAAAACCACCACCACCGGCTTCACTAAAATGCTATGGACGAGAATTGCTCCATTAAAAGTTAATTGCTTTGTATGGAGAGTTGGCCTTGGCCGCATTCCTGTCACAAAGGGCCTCAATGATAGAGGGGTTCATATGGACTCCACTCTATGTAAGGTTTGCGGAGTACACGAAGAGAATGTGGATCACGTGATTGTCCTTTGTCCAAGGGCACTTGATACATGGCGATGGATTTTTAGATGGTGCAATATTCCATATCCCACACTCTCATCAGCAAAAGAATTATTGGAGTTTGGAATCAAATGGAGTAATTGCCCCAAAAAAAGAAAAGTGTTCTTAACTATCATATTTGGTACCATGTGGAGCACATGGAAGGCTAGAAATGACTACATCTTCAACAAGAATCACAAGTCCTATACGGCGATTGCAGGAGAAATATCTCTACAACCTTTTTGTGGATTAAACATAGGAGTAATCATCCATGTAATTGGATTGAGTGGGAATATTATCCTTTATCTATTTTATTGTAATCTTGTTACTCTTCTTCGCCCTCTCTTAGTTTCTTGCTAAGTTGAGGTGTTAATAATATTTGTCGTTTCTAAAACAAAAAAAAAGAAACAAGTCATTTACATTTTCAAAATAATCACTTCATTAATCACCGTACAACCATATTTTCCATGAATTTATTTTGTGTGTTATCTTAATAATAAAACGAATAATTAAGACCAGCCCAGTTACCTATTTTGTAGTCCAGATCCTTAAGCCCAGGTTATTTTGAACGCCTCAGCCCATAGCTACATATTTTTTCCTACGAATAATTAAGACCAGCCACTTCCTACATATTTTTTCCTTTTATAAAAATCAAGTAACACCTAAAGTCCATAATATTATGGATGCCCGACGGATTTATTATATATACAAAATATACATATATATATATATATATATATATATATATATATATATATATATATATATATATATATATATATATATATATATGGACTGATTAATGCGAGAACTCAATTTATACCACTCATTTTTTTTAATATTAAAATTCTATTATATTAATTAAAAAGGTAAATTAGTAATTGATTAATTTTTTTTATTTTTATTGTATTTAATCATATGACAATTACTTTTATTTGAATTAATTCTCCTATATTTTCTCATTAGTCTCCTTTTTTATCTCTAAACTATTTTTTCTTTAGTATATATCTTCATTTTATGAGTTATTAATATTATCACCAGCTTTATTTATTAGAATTTGAATTCAATCCACACAACTTATAATGTCATCAAATGCATCAATCGATACCAAGAAATTAAATTTTCAACAAGATTTGTATTGTGCCTACAGTTTACACATGAACACCGGACAAAAATCAATATCTAGTGGAAAAAAAATCCATATAAATGATAAGGATTGTCTTTTTAATATCTGACATGTAGATTATTATTATTTTTCGTTCTTATATTAGTTTAAGATTAATAAAATTTAACGGGATAAAGAAAGTGAACATAACAATAAAAGAAAATTGACCAAACATGATTTGTGTTCATTTGAGAACAAGCAAATTACAAATCCTATTTAATGTATTCTTTTTCATCAACTTAGTGAGCATAAGTGCACACAACAATGTTCAAATGTTAACAAACTTAAAAAACCAAAATTATTTACATAACTGACCCTTTAGATCCTTGTCACTTGTAAACCAATGAAAAATTAAAACATAAGCTAACCTAACGATCTAATTAAACAATAAACTTCCACACTCATCATATTCGTTGTGTATCGCTTTTAGACCTTTAACTGGATTAGATTTTGGACTGTTCACAAGAAATCAAGACGTTTATCTCATGATCGATTCTAAGATGTTCACATATGACCTCCTCTGTTTCTTCATGTTCAAACATGAACATCATCAATATATATCTTCATCTTCTTCATAGATGACTTTAAACACCTAAAAACCTTTATCAATCATGCAATAAGAAAAATATACTTTCTAATTTATGTAACTATTAAATAATATAACAAATAATTTAAATTGATGTTCATCAATGATCTCAGGATGTTAATTTGTGAACATGCCACATAGAAAGGAAAACAATAACCAATTGAATCCAACAAATTAACATCTAAAAAAGCGACATACTTCTATTTTAAATTTCTCATTTTTATCATCATCATCAACAGTTATTTTTACATAAAACAAAGATATGATCAATTTTTTTTTGCTTTTAAACATTTTAACCAACATCTTTTTATCACCATCATACATAAACATGCTCATAGAAACAAAAATTACGAACCTGAGACTAAAAAAAGAGATCGAGACAGATTGAGATGCTTGCATGGGCGACGATTGTGTGACGGTCATCGCCGACTAATTCGTAGAATTACATAAACAACCCAAATCAATTAGTCGACTTTAGCCCGATTTACATAACGGTGAGAAAAAAAAGGGGCAGATTTATGTGACGGTCATCGCAGATTTACATAACTAATTCTAATCGACTTTAGCCAGATTTACATAACTAATTCTAATAGCCAGATTTATTTAATAATGGTGAGAAAAAAAGGGGTTGTTGGTTATTTAGGGGATGAAATACCCATAATGTCCTTATTGACTTTTACAAACTCCCCCTCTACTTCTATCCATTTACAGAACCAACCCAAATCAATTTTAGCCATTGATCAAAAGATCTAAGGGTTTATATCAAGTTCTCGCAGTTCTCGCAGAATTTTGAGTTCTCGCATGAACCATTCACTATATATATATATATATATATATATATATATATATATATATATATCATAATCAAAAATTTACCAACCAAAAAAATGTCTTTAATTGGTTGTCCTAACAACTTAAAAAGTTGTACCTAGCCCATCTAGCATATCCAACATATTGGCATTTGCGAACTTCAAATCTCTTCGAGGCGAACTCCCCATGCTTCTACTTGATGCGAAAACCTCCGCTCGTTTCTTCCTATTCTTCTTTACCATCATGAATTCTTGACTTCTGCTTACTCCAGGTACCAGCATTTTACGTTTCGTCACTTCTTCCAAAAGATTTTTGTCCTCGGACGAGATTTGTACACGTACAAGTTGACCACTGGTCAGCCCCTTTGAAGTAGGAGGAGATCGAGTGGGAGTATATTTGGGTACTTTGTCTTTATATCTCACAAGGCTAATTAGACGATGAAGCAAGATGATCAAGTCAAGTATGTATCGATCCATTTTGATTTTATCTGCGTGATATAATGTCTGCAGACGGATAATGTTGTTACTCCCTGCTGTCTTCTTTCCAAACTCGTTTCTGTTAGAAAGATTTTATCAAAAATTAAAACACGCTCATTTTGCCACTTATAGTATACAACTCCATCAACACGTTCATTTTGCCATATAAGTGTCCACAATATCATTTTAAAATGACAAAAACATAAGAATCTTTGTGAATCAAAATCAATATCATCAATTATTAATAACAATGACAATGAGTGATGTAGGGGTTTGATAAAAAGGTTACTTCTTTTTGTTTTATGTCTTAAGAAAATAAATAAGAATACAAAATAAAGAGAAAACGTAAAAATGGTTACTTACCCAGTGTTGGCCCACTCTCCAACCCACCCGGAACCTTGATGTGGTCTGTGGACACAAGAAAATAACAAATGTGATTATTACCAAATATGTTTGAAATATTAGTGTACTATTCAAAAGACGTACTTGGTGGTATCAGTAGCCACAGGAACGAGCCAATGGAAAGTCTTTTCCATTTCCGCCTTAATTTGAGGCATCGTCATCTGAAACATGTCATAACGTATCACAAATTCATCATTTTAATAAAGACAATAATTTAGAGGTAGCAAAATGGGTGGGTTGAATAAGGGTCAAACCGGGTAATTTTATATGGGTCGGGGGGAGTGGGGGTTAACTTGCTCCGGGAAAAACTTTTCGTCTAAATTTTTTATATATAGTTAGCTGTCAATTAAGATTGCAAAACTTAATATTCAATAAGAATCTAATTTTCTGAACAAAAAATGATTTAGAACTTAAAAGGTTTTATTAACAAAAAAATACAAATTGATTTACTTACTACCCACATTTGGCCTTTTCCCTTTCAAGCAAAACTTTTCTAATTTCACCCAACCATTCAGCCCATGAAAGATAAGAGAACACCGTGATCGACCCATTCATAGATAAAAGGTTAAATATTGCAACATGTAAGAGAGATAAACTCCATACCACTTCCTTGGAATCGAGAGCTTGTATGCGAGAACGTAAACCTGCCTTGACACTGGCTGGTAAACCGTTGTATAATGTATCCCTCGTATTGGGAGGTAAGGAGGTAGGACGAGATGCCTGCAAAGAGTTAGCAAATCTGATATAATCAAACAAATATAACTACAAAATAAATAAAAAGGTGAACAACACAGAGATTAGCTTACAATGTTGTCGATCTGAGTTATTAAGTTGGCGTAGTGTAAAGCAAGACCAGCACCACCAAGACTTTCATTTCTTTTATTAGCCTCCTTGTCATTCTTTGTTGATACCGAAGCTGAAAATGAAAGCACATACTAAATGTAACGCAAATCTTTTTTATTTGTATACATGTTGACATATAATATAACTTCATGATATTGCATCGAAAGTAGAGGTGGCAAGATGGTGAGTCGACCACCAGCTAACACTTTCTTGTCATTTCTCAAAAATCAGAAAAGAATTAATCCATTAATCATAGATGTATGCATTAAAAAAACTTTACACTTCTTTTCACCTTTTCGGCACATTTGACCGTTCCTTTTAGTTAAACTTGTAGATTTGACTCATTTGAGATCATACACAGAACATATTAACCCATAAATAAACAAATGAGTCAAAGCCGAAACCCCTAATAAAAGCGCTTCAAAAAACACTCGGAATGAAATATATAGCATAAATTTTATACAAGTTCCAAATACCGTTCTCCTCAAAAGCCTCCACAATTGCTTGGTGGATGAAGGTGACAATATCTACAAGCTTTTCCACAACCTACTACCAGAAAATGCAAAAGGGAAAAAGCCACACATTAGACATTATTATTTTGGATAATTCATACGATGACCTCTAAGCTGTTCATTTGTAAGTTAAAATAAACAATAAGTACGCACCTCTTCCAAATTTTTGGACCAAAGAGATTTCTTTTTCAAGTTCCTCACAAGTTTCCTTTGATGTTTTAACTCACTTTGTAATATCACGAGACTCTCTCCTATAAACGAAGATAGAACGAAATGTTGATTATTTGACCAAAACCCCTTAATAACAAATGAGAATATGCTTTATTGCTTTACATTTGCAATAAAGCATATTCTCATTGACAAATACATAGACCATTTTTATTTTTTTAAGGGTGGATGGAACCCAGGCGACAAAAGGACTACAAATACTGGAGGATGGAATCCAGGCGACAAATACCCAAGGACTGGAGGATAGAATCCGGGCGACAGATACCCAAGGAGGATGGAATCCAGGCGACAGATACCCAAGGGCTGAATTATGTTTCAAATGGGGCGTTGGGTTTTTGGATGGCATTGACTGGATTTATGCAGCTTAGGCATGGGTACGAGCCTTTTACCCAACACAAGATACTAGTCACTATCTCAGTCCTGTCACTACTCTACACAAAGGTCGTTTCAGCCGTGGTGATGCATTACCGTTAGCCTGTTGGCCTATGTAGATATGTTGCAGAAACTGGGAGATACACAACCTACCTATCTGCAGTTCTAGCTTTGGTCACACTCGTATTGGTCTTTTTCACCAATTAGTTCCGGTTAGTGTTTTTCAAGCCTTCTACAAATTCCTTTGATATAACTTTTAGTTAGAAGACGATAGTGAAATACCTAACTGAAAGTAAGCACTATATTGCAAATCAATTATTACATTTCATATTCACGAGATCGTTAGTCACCCAAGAATTTATAGAAAGAATCGACTAGGTAAAAAATAAAATACCTTTACCTCTATGACACGAACTATCCTACCAAATATATTGAGCCAGTCGATCTATATAGTAAATATATATAAAACCGGTTTTTATCAAAAATATAGGAATCTATATTTTTGGTAGGATAGTTCGTGTTTATGGTAAAGCCGGTTTTTATCAAAGCATTATTAATTTTAATAGGATAGTTAGGTATTTTATTTTTTACCTAGTGGTTTCTTTCTATAACTTCTTGGATGACTAACGATTTCGTGAATATGAAATGTAATAATTAATTTGCAATATAGTGTTTACTTTCAGTTAGGTATTTAACTATCGTCTTCTAACTAAAAGTTATATCAAAGGAATTTGTAGCAGGCTTGAAAAACACTGACCGAAACTAATTGGTGAAAAAGACCAATAGGAGTGTGACCAAAGCTAGAACTGCAGATAGGTAGGTTGTGTATCTCCCAGTTTCTAGTTTCTGCAACATATCTACATAGGCCAACAGCTGATGGTAATGCATCACCACGGCTGAAACGACCTTTGTGTACAGTAATAACAGGACTGAGATAGTCACTAGTATCTTGTGTTGGGTAAAAGGCTCGTACCCATGCCTAAGCTGCAGAAATCCGATCAATATCATCCAAAAACCCAACCCCCCGTTTGAAACGTAACTCAACCCTTGGGTATCTGTCGCGAGAATTCCATCCTCCAGTCCCTTGAGTATTTGCTCCTTGAGTATTTGTCGCCTGGGTTCCATCCACCCTGTAAAAAATAAAAATGGCCATGTGTTTGTCAATAACTGTTGATTGGCTATCACTTCATTATGTGTAAAATTCTATACATTATATGTGTAGAATTCTATACAATATTAAAAAAATATATACATATGCATGCATAAACATTTGGAACTTCCATGATATTTACATGACGGAACACCCAACACCTAAAAGAGCTTTAGATGAAACAGAAAGAATATAGGAACGTTAAATTTTCTCAATTCTATCCAAAATCATCGACCAACATATATTACGGAGATTATTGAGATGCTTGTTTTGTTGTTTTTAAAGTGATTATATCATATAATTAACCCTGGTAGAATGGGTTATACAGCTAGTATTCGCATGTGGTACAATTATGTAAGGTTGTAGTTATTAAATAATCAATTAAGTGATTGTTTGACAACTTGTGACAATTTGAGGAGTCGGGGTATATATATGGACCATAAAGCATATTTGTCAAAGAGAAAAGGAAGGATATCTTGCGAAAAAGGAGATAAAGTCTCTCGGATTAGGTTAATAAATAAGTTTTGTTGTAGCATGATGAAACTGATTATTTAACGCCTATAGAAATATGGTTTTCAAAAGCAATATGTATTTATCCAATATGAAAAACTGATTTTGCAACTTCATATTACAATGATCAGATAATCAGTTCGAAAACGGAGAAAATCATGTTCATCTAACATAAAATATACATGGCAAGACAATCATGATCTCTAAAGATTTTTTATGTCTTAAAACATTTGAAGTAGACTGAAGTCATATGGCTAACCTTTTTGAGGAAGATGCAAAGATTCCACTTCGTCAAGCTTACGCCGATAATCTTGTTCAAATCTATCCAAAGCATGGTACTCATGGTACAGTTCCTACACCATAAACAACTTAAAAATATCATGGACTATGTATAGCTTATGGCTTTAAGGGAGAAAGGTTCCAGTCTAAAACTGAATTCCTCAAACATACATATAAATTCATATTTTTGGAGATAATAAGACAAAACATAACACTTGGCAAATTTGAGTAAGGATTATTTGGAATCTTCGATAACTGATTGTGTTTGAGGTACCGCAATATTAAATCTTCAAAAAGACGAGCCTTGATGGATGATACATTCTATTATACATACGACGAACTAGTAGCTGACTTATGACAGATAAAATAAAATGTCAAAAATTCCGACCGAAGGTAATCTTCAATCATGACACCAAGTAATGCTTTCACAGTGCCATGTCAATAACGGTTTCTCATCATCTTGACCTGTCAATAGATTATCTTAAATAGGAATTTTCAAAATTTGAAAATTTATATCAGAGCTTTTAAAAGTTATAGGGCTATTTCAGGTGCAGAAAGATAGTTTCACACTTTCACCTAGAATCGAACTTGGAACAGAAACCCTAAGTCCCTAGAAAAACACCAAAGTGACTTACGGAAGTATGCTGAGCCAAATTGGTAAGTTCCTGCATTGTAATTTCCGCATCCTCTCTAATCTGTTTGTATGTTACAGGGTCCAAATCCAATCTGATTCATACCCACATTTCAAAAACATATTTCAGTATCATAAAGAAAAGAGACGGAAATTTACAGGTTTTAGCTGACAAAGAAACGATCGAGATGATGCCATTGTGGATCCTTGCACATATCTCCAAATCTCACCACCTCTCTCGAGAATATTTCAAATTCCTGTCTACAAATTGACAAAAGATATTACAAAATGAGCATAAAATTTGGTTTGAGCGAGAATTAAATTACCTGTTGTGAGCAGCTGATATCTGTAACAAGTCGTTGACATCCTTAGAAACCAAAATTGGGTATGCAAAATCTGGTTTTTCAGAATCTGGATATTGTGTTGGGAAAGGGAATGCATTAAATTAGAGGCTTTAAGAATACTTCAAAAGCCAAAATAGATACTTAATTTCCCGTTGATGGCGTATTTGATACAAATGGAGTGTGAGAATTAAAATTTGTGATGCTGGTTCCGAGGGTGTCCAGACCTACACTACCAGCTTTACCAAGAAACGTGCTTACATGAGGTGCCTGTTATGTTGGTACAGTCAAATTGGGTCGAAAGAAGGTGGCTATGATAACTTGCTGCTCGATTACAAAATTAATGAAAACAATTAACTAGAGTGATTAAGAAAATACAGGTTGGTTACTTTTCTCAAACATATAGGGTAATTACTATTCACAGCAACTTGAATTTTCGTAATTTAAAAGTTGGAATGAAAGATATACCTTAAGTCTAGAAGAAGAAGGTCTTGAAATGGAAAACAACAATTCATACGACGTCGTTTTTCTATGATTATCATTATTCTTATTGATCCCCCCCTGTACAAACACCTCCCATTTTGTTAACAAACATTCCAACCCATATACAATCTATTTCATGCGTTGATTCAGGATCTCATTTATGAATTTGACTTTCTTTTTTCACTTACATTGGTTCATAATCTGGTCCCAGGATTTTTTTAACTTTTTACAAAAATAAAAATAAGGTGTAGTCATCCAAAAGTGTTTGCCGTTTCATATACATCGTATCATTCCATATAACATACTAACTTTTAGAGTTTAGCTTCTTACATATTAAAGATTCAACCTTTTAACAATAATTAGTCGTTATTCATTACTAAAGACTAGCTTATCACCCATGTATACATGGGGTGGTATTAAAAAGTGACATAATACATAAATTTAGCAATGTTGAGAAATAAGTTAGGGTAGTCGGAATATTACCTATTTTTTTAAATATTTCATATAATGTAATGAATTTTTTTTTTTGTTCATTTGAGTAACTAAACTCTTTAAACCGCCTAATAAAATACTTAAACTTTTTTAAACCGGCTAAAAACTTCAGAATTTCAAACACCGATTAAATAAACAATTTCATTGTTATTACACAAAATATTGACTCTAACTATGAATATGAAAGTCAACTTTAAGCGTACTACACTTGTGTTTTGAAAAAATTTATATTACGTAAAGGAAAATAAGTTACGTTCTGACAACTTTAACCCGTTTAGAAATAGTAAAAAAAAATAAATTCATGAATCTTATTACAATGTTTCATGCCTTTTAACTTTAAACGTACTACACTTGTGTTTTGTAAATTTTTATATTACGCAGGCCTAATTGGTATGTATAAAAATAAATCTAAAGTTTTGCATATATATTATCCATTAAAATTTGATGAGAGTAAAAAATTGTTAGGTATACATACATTAGATTGATTTTTATACATACCAATTAAGTTTATCTATCATTTATCTATTGAAAGGTCTTTAGATTCCGTATATGAATACTTTTTTATATATTGAAAATACTTAAAAATTCTTATATAATGAAAATACTTAAGGAGTTTCCGTAAGTATTTTAAGCAACATTTTAACTGAACTTCATTAAAATTATTCGATTGTTATGATGGAATTAGTGATATGGAAAACTTGTTGCCTCTTCTCTAACTTATGTATTAACAATGATTTAAAAATACGGAAATAGCATGTAGACTAATAATATTTGTATTGTCTTTTTTCCCTCCGTTATAGAACCTCCAATTCTAACCTTTTCCATAAATGGACATATTTCCGAAGAATACTAATGATTAATCAAGCAAGAATTAAACCTATACAATCAACTATAAAAAAAAAACACACTTGAAGTTTAGTAAGATGAGATGTTCATCATCTTTACAACCTGCCAAAACACGCACCACATATATTGTTCTTTACTCAACTTCCACAACTTAGACATTTGTATGGCAACTCGAGGACGGGACCTGATAAAATGAAAAGGTTAAACAATACATATGTTTCGATCCATATCGAGGAAAATTCATGAGTCTACTGACTCTAGTTCTAATGCCTACAACCTCGTAATCATTCGATCAAATCTTTAAACTGTTGTATAACCAAAAATGACAAAAACGACTTGTTACCCAACCCGTATTCTATTTGTGTTTTAGCAAAAACAATGTCTAATGGTTCATATTTTTGGTGTGGATTTTATTTTTCGCAAAAAGATACATCAAATTTATAGAAACTCCAATATGAGTTTTCTTATTATGACATTAACCAAAACTCGAAGACTCAACCCGATTAACACTTGCTAAACACCTAAATGAAGATGCAACATCAGATTTTTGTTCCTTGGCCATCCCTATATAAAGACCTCGACTTTATGTACTTCTTAAAAGATTTTTTACTTTATATTCATTACTCGTTTACTGAATTAGTGTAATCTAAACATTTATATGTTGGTCCTCATCTTGAATTCCAACTCAACGGAGATAGCGCATTCTACATAAAAAGCTTTCATCTTTAAGTATTTAGTTTTGGTCCCTCTGCTTTATGTTCTTCATTGCCCTAGATGTAGGATTTCAACCTTTAATGCTTTCATCTTTAAGTATTTATATGTTTAAGTATTTATATGTTACTCATTACTCATTTACCCGAAGGATTTCAACCTTAAAGCTTTCATCTTTAAGTATTTATATGTTACTCATTACTCGTTTACCCGTAGGATTTCAACCCTTAATGCTTTATAAACTTGATGCATTTATGCTAATCTAGAGATTTTATTTCTAACTCATCAGAGATCATGCATCCTAAGAAATATTTTTTACGTTTAACTCAAATTCTTTTACGAAATACTTGTCATGTAAAACATTATATACTCGATTTGAATAATACCTGATGAAAGTATACTAAAGTAAAACCCATTCAATGAAGGCTGGAGGGAGAGTGGTGGCACCTGGGGTTGGGGTTGCTGGTAGAACCTGCAATTTACATACCCCATGGAATCTCAAAAAAAAGAAACTCGATCCATTTGTTAAACATAAACAGTTTAGCATTAACATAGTCACAAACTTTAAAACACAAAAACGACTGTATAAAACACTTAGTGAAATCTCGATCTCTTAAAGCTTTTTGTCCTAAAAAATCGCAAATCTTTACTATGATTGTTGATTGGGTACTTGAATTAAAAAATCGACATGAAATAAATATATTTGACATTTTGACATATCATCAAACACATTATGGACTCTATTCAAACCGCAACAAAACAACATTAGTTAAAATACATAATAAAAATCCAAAACTATATTGAAATTAATTAAACTCAGAGTTACCTTTGATAGAGATATCACTAAGTGCAAGCTCACTTTTCACTTGTCCTACAACCGCCCCATGTTCTTCATTACCCTAGATGCTTCATCAAATCAAACCAATCAATAGAAATAAGTAAATCATAATTAAACATATATTTCAACAATTCAAATCCAAAACATTAAAAACCCACATCACGAATTTGATAATTAGAAAATAAAAAAGAAACGACTTGGTGTAATATGAAACAGAAAAGGAATTTGGGTTTGGTAAAGAAGGAGGACTACAAAAGATGAAAGGGTGTAGTGGAAAACTCAAAATTGTTGAATGGTGGAGCAAATTTAAATTTCTTGGATAGCATTGGCAGCGAGTATTCAAAAGTTGCATAGCTTCCTCAATACGCTTGTTTATTTTTTCCTTTTACTTTTTTCTTTTCTCTTCCTTTTCATAAAACAACTTATATATATAATTAATATAATTGAATAATGACATCATTACATCAAGAGTTAATTACATAATTGGTCCCTGTGTTTGTTCCAAAACAACGGGTCCAGTCCCTGGGTCTCAATTCGTTCGGGTCCAGTCCCTGGAGCCTATCTTTGGTTGCACGTTTGGTCCCTCCCTCTAACAATCGTTAAAAATTATCGTTAAATGTCTCATGTGACAGGTACGTGATGGGTAAAATAGACAATTCGCCTTTCTTTTTCCCCATTCATGTGTTCTTCCCCAAATCATCTCCAATCAATTTCCCCCAAATCAAAAACCCTAATTTCCCAATCACCCAATTCCCCACACTAAAACCCCAAAGGAGCAGCTTGAACATCCTTTGCCACAGCAGTACATTCACACTTACGAAAAATTGTTACAAATTCCGTCTCCCACTCTGGAGGGAAATCCGTGAAGTATGCATGCTAAGTTTCAATCCTTTCTTACTCGTCTTTTTTCTTTTTAAAATATACAAAATTCTTCCCTTTTTATTTATTTATCAACATTTACTCATTCAAAAAATTCTAGCTGTTTTTCCTAAGTTCAATTTCTTTGCTGAATGGCATATATATATATATATATATATATATATATATATATATATATATATGATTAAGGTGGTAATCATTTTGGATATCTGCAGTCTCTGCTCGTGAGCATGGATATCATTTTGGATATCTGCAGTTGGCACCGCTGCATACATTGCTCCTGAGGTTCTTTCTCGTAGAGAATATGATGGCAAGGTAAAATATTTCACTTTTTTATATTCTAATTTTGTCTTGAATTCATGTTTGACTTCTCCAAGAGAACAAAGGAAAAATACAGGGAATTTTCGTAAGTGTGGGGAATTGGGTGATTGGGAAATTAGGGTTTTTGATTTGGGGGAAATTGATTGGAGATGATTTGGGGAAGAACACATGAAGGGGGAAAAAGAAAGGTGAGTTGTCTATTTTACCCATCACGTGCCTGTCACATGGGACATTTAACGATAATTTTTAACGATTGTTAGAGGGAGGGACCAAACGTGCAACTAAAGATAGGCTCCAGGGACTAGACCCGAACGAATTGTGACCCAGGGACTGGACCCGTTGTTTTGGAACAAACACAGGGACCAATTATGTAATTAACTCTTACATCAATAATCAATCTTAGGTGGATAGTTTAAGGATGTGCCACATCAGACATATGACATCAGATCTATCTTTCATTTATTAGATAGAAAAGATTCAACCTTTTAACAATAATTAGTCGTTACCATTATTTGAACATTCGAATTATCAAAATTAAAAACTATGTTAAAATTCGGAATTAGGATTAAAGAAATGAGGTTTGGGTAAGAATATGGGTAGAATGATTTTTGGAAAAAAATGGTTATATATATATATATATATATATATATATATATATATATATATATATATATATATATATATATATATAGGGACTAATTCATGCGAGAACTTAATTTTTTGCGAGAACTGCGAGAACTCATTCTCAGTCACTCATTTATTTTCTAGTATTAAATAATTTTTCTAAATTAAAAAGGGTAAAGTAGTAATTTCTTAAATTTCCACTTTTTTGTTTAATTTAATTCCATTGTTTTTATCTTTTTTTTTCTTGGTCGCTACTTATTTATCTCTTTTCTAGTTATATTTTATTTAAAAATAATACCATAATGAGCTATCATATTTGTTTAAAAAATTCTCAGAATGTATATGTCAAGTTATATTAGTTGTCAATTGCCAGATTTTAAAATGTTCATAAATGAACAAATAGTTAATTTTGAGCTTAATATTTATAAAGAACTTATAAAGAACGAACAAAAAGTTGAATAAAATCCAAATAAAAATAAGGATATAATAGATTTTCTTAGTAACAAAATACCAATAATGGATTGAATAATTTAAATAAGTACAAAGCTTTTGTTTTCTCGATTAAGAATTATAGTTATTCATCTATGCACATGGTGGTGTTCACAATTGAACAACTTAAGAAAAAACATAACGTTCTAAAATACAAAAGCGACTTAAATGTTCTCAAGTGAACATGTAAAAAATGTGTCATCTTCTCCTCCATCTGAGACCATCAAGTATACAATAAAAAAAAGGACTTAAATGTTCTCAAGTAATCAATTTGAACATGATCAAATCCCTCGGAATAACAATATGTTTTCACATGAACATAGTATTGATCAAATGTGAACAAATCCTAAAACTAGGTACAAAACAAATGGAGAAAAGAGTATCATTTATATTCTTCATCTTTGTTTTTCTTCATAATCATCTGCAAATGGTAAAATTACTTTTGTAACATAATGCCACAATTAAAAAATCAAAATGAAATTCTCAAAAGTTTGGCCACCAAGGAACTAAAAAGAAAGTCACAAAATAATTAGACTAAATAAATACACATATCACGGTCTAAATAATTGTTTTTCCAATATTTAGAACTCTGGTACAAACACAATAAACATAATTTTAATTAAAAATAATAATAATAAAATGAGGTAATATTATCTTTATATCACGGTTCATATTTTTTCTCAACAATCTTTACATATAAAGCAATTAAATTCATCATACAAGAAAACAAATTAAGAAAAAGTTACCTATCTATAAATTATTTTTATTAATTTTCAAAAGAAATTTGTTTTCCCAAATAAAGGGTATCAGATTAAAAAATATTTTCAAAATTTCTAAATTAAAAAAGAGAAGGAAGAAAAGAAACATGAAAATGGTGATTACGTGTTTGAACTAGTGGAGGCGTGTATATCATCAAGAAGAAGTACCAAGAAGAAGTACCATGTTCATCATATTTTAATATTCAAACAAAAGATAATTTTAGAGGGTTTTTTATTTAGGTAACTGTTTAAATGATTTTAAGGAAGTGATAAACGCATTTATAGGGATTTATAGGAGAGAGGTAAATATTCTAGGAAGAAAATGTAAAAGTACAATGCTACCCTTTCCATTCTTATAAAACATTACCCAATTTTCAATTTAATTACCATCATGCCATTTTCGTTTTTAACCATTGATCTAATCATCTAATGTTTCCAAATTAGTTCTCGCAGTTCTCGTAAAAATATTGGTTCTCGCATGAACCATTCACTATATATATATAGTTAATTACACGGATGGTCCTTATACTATTACTTAAATCACACTTTTCGTCCTATCTTTTGGATAAGTACATGGATGGTCCTTTGTTTGGAATTTCTGCACATGGATAGTCCTTTGGTCCGTTAGGGTTAACTCAATTCTGTTAGTTATATCATAATGACCAATTTACCCTTTTTATCTTATTCGTAAAGGACCGTTTTTGTATTTTTTTTATTTTTATTTTTTTTCTGTTTATTGTTAGTTAAAATTTCTTGTTTGCTGTCATCATCGTTTTCAACCCCAAAACAACCACCTTAAAAACCCCTAAATCCCCATTTCCAAATTTCCATCACCGTTTTCACTCCAAGTTTTTCAATTTTCTTACAAGTTTTTTCAGGAAATCATGAACACGAATAATCCCACAATTCGATTACGAAAACCCAAAGAAAACCCAATCCATTTGTACCCAAATAGCTCAAGTAAATTATATACCACATACAACCGATTTCGATGTTCATATACGTACCAGATTTCTCCAAAATTGCATTATAACTAGCAACTTAGCTTCAGGAAAGACCTTTCATTGTCAAATCTTGAAGAAAGGTGGAGGCTTGGACCTGTTTGGATGGAATATACTATTGAATTTGTATGTGAAATCTGAGATTTTGTCGGATGCACGTAAGGTGTTTGATGAAATGCCTAGCAGAAATACAGTTTCTTTTGTTACGTTAATTCAAGGGTTTTCGGAGTTGTGTCCTAATGTTGAGTCCACTGAATTGTTTGTTAGGTTACATAGAGAAGGTCATGAGCTTAATGCGTTTGTTTTTAGTACGGTTTTGAAGTTGCTTGTGAAACTAGAGTTAGGTGAATTAGCAAGAAATGTTCATGGGCCGGTTTATAAACTTGGTCATTATTCCAATGCTTTTGTTGGTACTGCATTTCTTGATGCTTATTCATCTTGTGGGTTTGTTGATACAGCAAGGGAAGTTTTCGATTGTATTTCTTACAAAGACATGGTATCGTGGACTGGGATGATTACATGTTATGCTGAAAACGATTATTTCAAAGAAGCTTTTAACTTATTTTCTGAAATGCGGGTATTAGGTTTTAATCCTTAATGTTTGGACGTAAATTTTTTTTTTTCCAGATTATTCCAGAATATATGAAGAATAATGAGTTTATTTTGGGTTATTATAGAGCTAATTGGACTTTAAAGTAAGCTTTTTTCAGCTTATTTCATTGGCATAATGAAACCCTTAATGTTTGGACGTAAGTTTTTTTTTTTTTTTTTCCAGATTATTCCAGAATATACGAAGGATAATGAGTTTATTTTGGGTTATTATAGAGCTAATTGGACTTTAAAGTAAGCTTTTTTCAGCTTATTTCATTGGCATAATGAAACCCTTAATGTTTGGACGTAAGTTTTTTTTTTTTTTTCCAGATTATTCCAGAATATACGAAGGATAATGAGTTTATTTTGGGTTATTATAGAGCTAATTGGACTTTAAAGTAAGCTTTTTTCAGCTTATTTCATTGGCATAATGAAACCCTTAATGTTTGGACGTAATTTTTTTTTTTTTTTTCTTTTTTGTGTTTGATTTGTTTAATTAGATTAATATTGAGTTTAATGAACTGGGTTTGGATCAAAATTCGGACTTGTACATGGTCCATAAAGACTTGTACTTTTCTGGATTATTTGAGTTTTGAGCTTAATTTATAGGTTTAATTTCATAAATGTTGAGTTTAATGAACTGGGTTTGGATCAAAATGTTCCTTTGCAAATAAAACAAATTAAAAAAAAAAAAGAAAAAAATTATAAAAACGGTCCTTTGGGAATAAGACAAAAAGGGTAAATTGGTCATTGTGATATAACTAACGGAATTGAGTTAACCCTAACGGACCAAAGGACTATCCATGTGCAGAAATTCTAAACAAAGGACTATCCATGTACTTATCCAAAAGATAGGACGAAAAGTGTCATTTGAGTAATAGGATAAGGACCATCCGTGTAATTAACTCATATATATATATATATATATATATATATATATATATATATATATATATATATATATATATATATATATATATAGAGGTTGGTTCTTATAAAACAAACTTTAAGGTAAAATAAGTAAAAAAAAATTAAAAAATAATTTATAACGTTAGATATTTTGGATTATCGTTCATTTTAACCATATATCAAACTTTAAAAAACGAAGTTTTATTGTACATCAAAAAATGGGTAGTTTTATCGTTGTGCATCAAATTTGAATATTTACTACACAAAAACAATGAATTTGATGTACAACCCCTAAACGACATATATTTTGATGCATATCAAAACTTGCTTTTTTAAAGTTTATTATAATTGAATAAATAAACATAATACAAAATTACACATATTATAAATTATTTTTTCATATTTTTTTACTTATTATAATTTAAATATTGGTTTATAAGAACCTCCTCATATATATATATATATATATATATATATATATATATATATATATATATATATATATATATATAGGGGTGGGTTAATGTAGAAATTTTTTAAAATAAAAAGTATAGGAAGTGATCTCAGCCCTCCATTTGTCTAAATCTACGCGGTGGCAGTTTTGTAAATAAGTCGAACTTTTGGGCTTTATTATAACATATTAAATAAACAGTCCCGTCATTTACCTACCTCATTTCATCCCCAAATTTTACCCCAGATCTGTTTCAAAAACCCTAATCCTTCAACACGGTAAAAATCGTCAAAAGAGATAAACTGTTTCTATAACATGGTTTTGCAAACATGTAGGCTATGGAGAGATATTTTTTTTTTTTTACTTATTTTTTTTTAAGTTGAATTACCTATCCCCATATCAATTTAGCAACATGCATATGGCTTTGTGCCAAATATAATTTTTTAATTTTTGGCTTTTGTTTGTTTTAGTCCCTAGACTTTAAACACTTTAGCGTTTGCCCCCCCTCAACTTTAAAAACTTTAGCGATTTCCCCCCCTCAACTTTAAAAACTTTAACGCTTTTTCACCCAAATTAAAACACTTTAACGCTTTTCCTCCCCACACTTTAAACAACTTTTAACTTTCTCTGTCTGCACTTTATATGGTTTTGCGTTTTCCCCCCCTCAGCTTTAAATAATATTTTTACGATTTCTACCCCTCGGGTTTAGATATGTTTTTCTTTTTGTTTTTTTACTTTTTGGTAACATTTTTTTTACTTTTCTATTTGTTTTTTTTACTTTTCGTAACTTTTTTTTTACTCTAAATTTATGTTTCGTTTTTTTAGCTTTTTTTTCCCTTTTAAAATTCTGTTTTATTTAGTTTTTCGTCACTACTCAGATTAATAATAAATAACGACATCGTTTTAGCAAATAGCTACACTTATATTTCGATAAAAAAGTAAAAAACAAAAAGTCGAGTCGTTTTACGAACCCGTGCAACGCACGGGAAATCCTCTAAATTTTTGTTTCGTTTTTTTAGCTTTTTATTCTCTTTTAAAATTCTGTTTTATTTAGTTTTTCGTCACTACTCAGATTAATAATAAATAACGACATCGTTTTAGCAAATAGCTACACTTATATTTCGATAAAAAAGTAAAAAAACAAAAAGTCGAGTCGTTTTACGAACCCGTGCAACGCATGGGAAATCCTCTAAATTTATGTTTCGTTTTTTTAGCTTTTTTTTCCCTTTTAAAATTCTGTTTTATTTAGTTTTTCGTCACTACTCAGATTAATAATAAATAACGACATCGTTTTAGCAAATAGCTACACTTATATTTTGATAAAAAAAATAAAAAAACAAAAAGTCGAGTCGTTTTACGAACCCGTGCAACGCACGGGAAATCCGCTAGTTACTATTAAAATATTAAGTTGGTTAGTGGGTTTATGGTAATAAATTAAATTATTTTATCATATAGCGTTTCAATGTTTAGAAGAAAAATTTATTTATCAATTTTCTTTACCTTTTCTTTTCAAAAATTTTTGTTTTAACCCTTTTCAAATAAATCAGTATAAATTACTATAAAAGAAGAATAAAAAGTCTTGACTAATAGAAAATGGATGGCATAGTTTACCACTCTAAACACTCTAAATTAAGATAATACTAATATTGAACATGATTAAAATAAATAAAATAGAAAAATAGAAAATAACCAATCTTACTTTTTTTATAAATAATGTAAAGACATCGGATTTTTTTTTATGTGTAACCGATTTAATTAATAAAAAAATTGTAAAGAAATTTCGTTTAAACATTATTAAGTAAATGTTAAGAGTTTACTACATATAATAAAGGTTTTAAAAATTTGGTACACACAAAATTTATTATATTAGTCCTAAAATAATATCCATTTTGGATTCATACATTTTTGTTTTACTATTTGATTTTTCATAATATATACAGTCTTAACAAAGTAACACATTTTAAACTATTCATCAACAATTTTTGCTAATATTCATTATCTACCAAATTTGATAATATTCACTATATCAAAAGAAATATATTTAAGTAGCTACAATAAAAGTTTTAATATAAAATTCATAATAGTGAGTGAGTTCAAATTATTCAAGTCAACACAAAATTTGCTAGAAAATACGGATTCAACCTCTTAATTTGTAATGACTATTTGACTGACCAAATCTTATCATGTTCACACGAAAACCATTTAGTTTAGAAAGTAGACTCTTAAAAAATAATTTTAGACTTCAGAAACATTCTCAATATTATGTTATCATCGAGTTATGACATATAGAACACAGACTACAAATATGTTCAAAATTCTGAAAACGTTTAATAAATTTTGTCTACTTTCACCATCATTCACATATATACCAATACAAATCAAGATCGGTATATATATATATATATATATATATGTATAATAGACAAACGATGAATGATGATGAAAATGGAATATGGATGGGTGTTGTCGACTGTATGGTCGACTAGGGAGAAACCAGAAAATCGAATGTAGGGTTTTGGTTTAGTTTAGGTTTATATTTATAGGATTAGGAAACTTTCGAAATAAGTTAAGGATTCCTTGTTTAACTAAAATAAATAAATTGATTTAGAGAATGCCCCAGTCGATTATAATGACCGGATTATATACATTAAAATAACAATTGAGCGAAAATAATATTATTTGATCTATTTTGTAAGTTATGTATATCAAGGTTTTCTATTTTAAGTTTTAGAAAGGATTTAAATGTAAAAATAAATAAATAGATATATACAATAAATATATATAAACCGGTTTTTACAGTATTAACTGTGTAGTACTAACTGTGTAGTACTAACGGTGTTCTCTTGAACTATGCAGTACTAACTGTTGTATGCAACGCAACTCCAAAATAACAATCCCAACCATTTTATCACAACAATCTTCCCCTAAACTCATGCTATCTACATGCAAAGCAATAAGTTTCTTCAATGTAAATTGTTGATGAGAATGTTATCAACACTATAATTTTTTCTTTTCTTCCCCATGTTTCCTTGATGTAAATTATCAGTTTTATATTTTGTCTCATCAAATCAATAATATGGATAATAAATTATCCCAACAATCTTCCCCTATTTGATGATGACAAAACAAACAATAAACCGAACTTGAAAAACTTCCCCTTCAACTGAGATCTCTTGTGAACATGTTGATAGTTCTTCTACCGTTGATATTTCTATCAAAACATGCCACGCCTTTTTTTTTAAGTAGATTTTCGATACTTTGAAGCCTTCAATTCTTGTTCCATGACACTACATTTTATCCTAACAATATAGGAATTTATATTTTTGGTAGGATAGTTCGTGTTTATGGTTCATTATTTTGTTTATGGTTTTGTAACGCTTCTACTTATCGTCAAATCTTTAATCTTCAATAATAATAAAAGAGCGGCATTAAATGTCATATAATGAAGTAATGTCTACTGGATATGTTCAATTCTTTGATGACGATCGTTAAATCAAATTGATGATGTCATCAAAGATTATTTTTATTTTACACCCTCTTACAATATATAATTCCATTCCCTCTTCATTTCATCTCCACTAAAATAAAAAATATAATTATAATATAATTATAGAATCGTTTAATTTGGACTGTTATCTACGTTATTATTATTCTAAAATCTTCTAATATAAACATCAAAACATGAGGTGTATATGTTATTATAACCATAAACATCAATATAAAATTATTTTCTTATACTAATCTAAAATTTACATAAACATAATTTTTACTTTTTTTTTTTTTTTACAATAATTTACTTGTAAATATAAGTTTTGTTTGGATAAGTTGTATCGTATATCACATTAGTGGTGTCCTTATCTAGTTAACTTTTTATCTAAAAACACAAAGTACAATATACATATGAACAAGAGTTAAGCATGAGACCACTCCAATTCATAACACCATTTTTGGTGTTATCCGCTGCCACGTCAGCATAACACCAACTTAACACCACTAAACCCCCCAACCATAACATCAAAATCTGGGACCCACCACCTTTTTTATTTTTCATTTTCTTTTCTTTTCTCATATTTTTTTTTAATACATTATTAATCTTAATATATAATAAAAGAAAGGCCTAAAATGCTAAAGAAAGGCCTAAAATGCCATTTGGCAAAGTAGTAACCATTAGATGAAAATCCAACTTTAATTTGAACCATTAGATCAATTTGATGATGTCATCATTAATAATTTCATTTTAATCCCTTTATATTAAATAATTTAACTCTTATTTTAAATAGTAATAATTAAATAAAACTAATTAATCTTTCTATTTTAAATAATTTAACCCTTATTTTAATAGTAATAATTAAATAAAACTAATTAACCTTTCTACTTTAAATAATCTAACACTTACAAAACATATTTTTTCTTCAAACACATACAAATTTTTAGTATAAAAAAAAACTAAAATTATTTTATTGTTTTATGTGTGTTTGCATATAAACGTAAAACATATCATATAAAATAATTTTCTGTTTTTTTCGTCCTATTTACCCAATATTTTTAGTTTTTTTATATATAAAAAGAAAATAAAATTATTTTATTGTTTTACGAGTGTTTTGCATATAAACGGAAAACATATTATATAAAAAAATCTTCTATTTTTTTTTCATCCTTTTTACGAAATATTTTTATTTTTTTTTATATATTATAATTATTTTATTTTTAATAAGGTTTTTTCCGAATTACACAGTAAATGTTTTATTTAACTTCACATTTGCTAACATAATCATTTTGTTTACATGACTAATAGCTTTCTATTAATCTTTTTATATAAGTTATATTTTCTTTGTTAACATTATATATTTTTTGATATAATTCTCCGCATATTAGGCGGGATAATAAGCTAGTATTAATACAAAACAAAAATACAATAATTAAAATAAAAATACAAATGCATAAAATAAAAAAACCTAACGTTGTCGAGTTTGTGGGCAAATAAGGTGGCATGGTCCACGTCCAAGTAGCGTAATAATAATAATTGTCAAAGTAAACAATCACTCCGGGTGCTAGAGCAAGTCCAACTTAATCCAATGATAGTAGAAAAAAGTCAACTTGTGTTACTTATCGTTTCCGAAAAAGTCAACTGAACCAACCGCCTCTAACCGAATCCCAAGCCGATTCAAAGTGATTTCCGCCGTTTCGAAAGTTGGGATCGAATGCCAACTGCAAAAGGGCGGAAATCACTTTAAATCGCCTTGGGATTCGATTAAAGGCGGTTGGTTCAGTTGATTTTTTCGGAAACGATAACTAACACAAGTTGACTTTTTTCTACTATCATTGGATTAAGTTGAACTTGCTCTTGCACCCGGAGTGATTGTTTACTTTGACGACTACTATTAGCCAACTCGGACGTGAACCATGCCACTTTTTTGTACACAAACTCGTGCGTCGAAGACATTTTGGTGTAAATATTTTGTGTTTATGGGTTTTGTGGATAGAATGAATATTGTAGAGAGAAAGAAATGGTTTGGTGTAAATATTTTGGGTTTGTGATTGGGTATTTATAGGAAAAAAAATTAAATTTTTTTAACCGTTTGAATATAGCCGTTTAGGCAAGATTTCAATTTTTTTTTTTAAATGCTGCAACGGTCGTCGGAAAAAAAAAAAAAAAAACACAAAACGCGACGTTGCTCATGCAACACCGCCATAACGCCGTCCCCCCACCCCCATAACGGCGTTAGGGGGGGGGGGGTGTTTAAAATGCGGGCTAAAACGCCCGGCTGCGGGTAGTCTGAATGTATGGTCTGACCACCGCCACTCAACCTCTTTCCTTTCAGATCTACAAATTCGAAAACGTATACCAATCAATTAATCGATCTTCAATTGAAATTAAACTTGCTGTTAGATTGAATGAAATTCCGAGGTATATAATATTTTATGGTAATTTGTTTGATTCTTATTAATATCTGTTTGTTTCCCTTCAAAGAAAAAGTGATTTTAGGATTTTGGTTTTATTATTCATGTTAAACTCAAACCAAACAATCCTGATTGATTTGTAGTTTGCTTACTAATTCAAAAACTATTTTTAACTTAATAATTCACCGACTGGTCGACAATCATACTGTCACACCCAGTCCCACTGACCATTTCATAGCACGTTGACACTTTTTTATAGGGGTTCAATGTGCCTATACGTTACATGCACCCGTGTTTTGGTTGCATATGGAGGGTCATTACGGTTTCCATTGCAACTATGCTTTGCTTGTGTGCTAGTTAGATGCTTATATATAAAAGTTAATACAATTTGTCTCATGTGAACTATATGTAGTTACTTAGCTTTTGAATTGTTACCAATAACATTTTGCCAAACGTGCCACTTTCGATCCATTTACACATATTTATTATTCTCATAAATTGAAGTCATCGTGGTCGTACTACCACTGTAACCCTTTTGCTTATTGTCAAAATCTTCCTGTGCAAATAGATTTACACATCGGTTATTGTTTCTTGGTTACCCTTTTCCTTATGAAGGTCATATTGACACATCAAGTTTACGGATTATGTAATATATCACAGACTATGATCACATACAATCATTGGTGTCAAGGCCATTCCCAATACAACAGTCGTGTTCTCAAGACCTCTAATTAATATGAATGAAAAAATTATGAACCTAGGAAGATGAAAAACCGTGTTATGCTTGATAGACTGTTCAACCGGTTGAACAGTCTATAATGCAGTGACGGTTTTTCATCTTCCGGTTGAACAGTCTATACTGCAGTGACTGGTTGCAGTATAGACTGTTCAACCGGCATTTTCAAACGGTCAACCAGTCCATTCATCAAAACTGCTAGTCTGGCTCGAGTATGACAATCATGATTCTAACCCACAGACAAAAGTCTAGGTACTTCTTAGTGTCTGATCTTTTTAGATCTGTGAATATAAGGTGGGGCTGATGTTCATGTACCAACCAGCAACCGGAAAAATCTAAGTATAACGGAACTATCATCCAGACTAATTTCTAAATCATTTCACCCTGAACTAAATCCAAATAAGAGGTTTTGGCATCGTTTTGAACTGCTTCGAGATGCGAAACAACTAGCTTTGGCTCTCCAAAACCAGAGCTATAACAGGTGTGTCTCCACTCCTATTCTTCAGTTTATAATTTTCTTTTATTCTGCCAGTACATACGACCATACCTGCCACACGAAAATAACTTATTAACAGCTTAACATAAAATGGCATCGAAATCTTCGATTACTTCTTGTAAAGCATAACATTGAATAGACATAAACATCAGCTACTATAACATGCATAGACAACTTCATTTAACTAGTTGTCTTGAAATCCAGTCCAATTCATCTTTTTTAAAGGTTTTCGAACCTGCTATAAAGGTTTAAAAGCTGTTTGGCTTCAGGGAGAGTAGAATAATATTGTGCTTCCTAAAGGAAGACATATAGTTGAATCAGCTACTCATGTTTTTCTCGCACTACAAAATGTATTTGACTAACAAATGTTGCTCTGTTCCGATCTATTTTCACAATCCTAGTATGATTTTAAATTGCTACCACTATACGCTAAAAAATTAATCCGGATGATTTTATGTTTTTACGGAATAATGTGACCTACATTTATGGTTATGGGCACTTACATTCTGCTGACATGTGACCTCTTATAGGCAATCAATATATCGGAGTGTATTATTGCAGAACTTTTTGAGGAATGTAGGTCTTTTAACAAAACATGTTGTGGTCCTCTTTGGTGAGACCTTATTGTATTTAATGTTACAAAAAGGTAAGTAGGGATGTAATTCTTGGCTATGAAATTGTAGAGATTACAGTTTTGTAGGGAATCAAAGCAGAGTTGGGCTAAATTGCCTTTTTTTTTTAGTCATGGCCATCTTTTATTTACCCAGACAGTTTCAATTTTTACCTCTGCCGAATATTTTGACCCATTTTGCCAACCACAATAATGGGTTAAAATATGCTCTGCCTACCCATTTGACCTGCCCCCATGTTCACATACTTGAATGTTCTTTTAAACTAGAGTTTATACTAGTTGTATTTCATTATATTCTGATTTCTCGTTGGAAGAAAAAACATAATTTCAACTGTTACTTGAAGTCCCATGAAGATGGGTTGGCCCAAAATAATGTTTGTCCGAATACCTGCCAAATTTAAAACCCGTTTTATATCGAAATTGGATCGGTTGGCCCAAAATACTTTTACTATGAAAGTTTTCCAGGTTTTGGTCAAAACATGTAATATTTTACTCTGGGATGGGTGAGTCCAAAATTCTTTTCTTTCAATTTGACTCATCTCCCGGATCTAATCTGGGTTCTGTTTTTATTTCAGATAAATCAAAACGTGTGAAATATATAATTAAGTTTTACGTTACGAGGTTGGTTGAAAGTTGCGAAAAAGTTATTTGAATACGCAATCTTTGAGAGAAAATTCTGCTCAACCTGCTATTTGGCTCCCTCAGGTGTCTTTATTTTTTCCACCGTTTGGTTGAGTATTTTATATTTTCCTATAGCTAAAAATTGTATAACATTTGTTGCTAAACTGTCATAGAGGTAAAGGTATTTTATTTTTTACCCTGGTGGTTTCTTCCTATAAATTCTGGGGTGACTAACGATCTCGTGAATATGAAATGTAATAATTGATTTCCAATATAGTGCTTATTTTCAGTTAGGTATTTCGCTATCATCTTCTAAGTAAAAGTTTTATGTAGAAGGCTTGAAAAACACTAACCGAAACTAACTGGTGAAAAAGACCCATATGAGTGTGACTGAAGCTAGAGCTGCAGATACGTAGGTTGTGTATCTCCCGGTTTCTGCAACATATCTCCATAGGCCAACAGGCTGACAGTAATGCATCACCAACGCTGAGATGGCCTTTGTGTACGATAGTGACTAGTGTCCTGTGTTGGGTAAGAGGCTCGTACCCAGGAATAAATCTAGTTAATGTCATCCAAAAACCCAACGGCCCGTTTGCAACGTAACTCAGCCCTTCGGTATTTGTCGCCTGGGTTTCATCCACCGTGTAACAAATAAAAATGGTCATGTCTTTGTAAATAAGTGTTGATTGGCTATCACTTCATTATATTTGTATAATTCTAAACAATATTAAAAAAAGATGACATAAATAACTAGAAATATGGAATTGGATTGTAGAGAATATATTTAAAATTATGTTTGAATATCATAGACTTGAAAAACTTTGACACAAAGTAATTGGATATGGATGAAACCCAGGCGACAAATACCGAAGGGCTGAGTTACGTTGCAAACGGGGCGTTGGATTTTTGGGTGGCATTAACTGGATTTATGCAACTTATGCCTGGGTACGAGCCTCTTACCTAACACACGACAGTGGTCACTATCTATGTCCTGTCACTACTGTACACAAAGGCCATTTCAGCCTTGGTGATGCATTACCGTCAGCCAACTATGGAGATATGTTGCAGAAACCGGGAGATACACAACCTACGTATCTGCAGCTCTAGCTTCAGTCACACTCCATCCTATGGGTCTTTTTCACCAGTTAGTTTCGGTTAGTGTTTTTCAAGCCTTCTACATATAACTTTTACTTAGAAAATGATAGTTACCTAACTGAAAATAAGCACTATATTGGAAATCAATTATTACATTTCATATTCACGAGATCGTTAGTCACCCAAGAATTTATAGAAAGAAACCACCAGGTAAAAAATAAAATACCTTTACCTCTATGACAGTTTAGCAACAAATGTTATATAATTTTTAGCTATAGGAAAATATAAAATACTCAACCAAACGGTGGAAAAAATAAAGACACCCGAGGGAGCCAAATAGCAGGTTGAGCAGAATTTTCTCTGAAATATTGCGTATTCAAATAACTTTTTCGCAACTTTCAACCAACCTCGTAACGTAAAACTTAATAGTATATTTCACACGTTTTGATTTATCTTGGGTGACTAACGATCTCGTGAATATGAAATGTAATAATTGATTTCCAATATAGTGCTTATTTTCAGTTAGGTATTTCGCTATCATCTTCTAAGTAAAAGTTTTATGTAGAAGGTTTGAAAAACACTAACCGAAACTAACTGGTGAAAAAGACCATAGGATGGAGTGTGACTGAAGCTAGGGGTGCAGATACGTATGTTGTGTATCTCCCGGTTTCTGCAAGATATCTCCATAGGTCAACAGGCTGACGGTAATGCATCACCAACGCTGAATTGGCCTTTGTGTACAGTAGTGACAGGACAGAGATAGTGACTAGTGTCCTGTGTTGGGTAAGAGGCTCGTACCCAGGCATAAGCTGTATAAATCCAGTTAATGCCATCTAAAAACCCAACGCCCCGTTTGCAACGTAACTCATCCCTTCCATATTTGTCGCCTGGGTTTCATCCACCGTGTAACAAATAAAAATGGTCATGTCTTTGTAAATAACTGTTGATTGCCTATCACTTCATTATATTTGTATAATTCTATACAATATTAAAAAAAGATGACATAAATAACTAGAAATATGGAATTGGATTGTAGAGAATATATTTAAAATTATGTTTGAATATCATAGACTTGAAAAACTTTGACACAAAGTAATTGGATATGGATGAAACCCAGGCGACAAATACCGAAGGGCTGAGTTAGGTTGCAAACGGGGCGTTGGATTTTTGGGTGGCATTAACTGGATTTATGCAACTTATGCCTGGGTACGAGCCTCTTACCTAACACAGGACAGTAGTCACTATCTCTGTCCTGTCACTACTGTACACAAAGGCCATTTCAGCCTTGGTGATGCATTACCGTCAGCCAACTATGGAGATATGTTGCAGAAACCGGGAGATACACAACCTACGTATCTGCAGCTCCAGCTTCAGTCACACTCCATCCTATGGGTCTTTTTCACCGGTTAGTTTCGTTTAGTGTTTTTCAAGCCTTGTACATATAACTTTTACTTAGAAAATGATAGTTACCTAACTGAAAATAAGCACTATATTGGAAATCAATTATTACATTTCATATTCACGAGATCGTTAGTCACCCAAGAATTTATAGAAAGAAACCACCAGGTAAAAAATAAAATACCTTTACCTCTATGACAGTTTAGCAACAAATGTTATACAATTTTTAGCTATAGGAAAATATAAAATACTCAACCAAACGGTGGAAAAAATAAAGACACCCGAGGGAGCCAAATATGCGGGGGCGGGCAACAGGTTGAGCAGAATTTTCTCTGAAATATTGCGCATTCAAATAACTTTTTCGCAACTTTCAACCAACCTCGTAACGTAAAACTTAATAGTATATTTCACACGTTTTGATTTATCTTGGATGACTAACGATCTCGTGAATATGAAATGTAATAATTGATTTCCAATATAGTGCTTATTTTCAGTTAGGTATTTGGCTATCATCTTCTAAGTAAAAGTTTTATGTAGAAGGCTTGAAAAACACTAACCGAAACTAACTGGTGAAAAAGACTCATAGGATGGAGTGTGACTGAAGCTAGAGGTGCAGATACGTATGTTGTGTATCTCCCGGTTTCTGCAACATATCTCCATAGGTCAACAGGCTGACGGTAATGCATCACCAACGCTGAACTGGCCTTTGTGTACAGTAGTGACAGGACAGAGATAGTGACTAGTGTCCTGTGTTGGGTAAGAGACTCGTACCCAGGCATAAGCTGTATAAATCCAGTTAATGCCATCTAAAAACCCAACGCCCCGTTTGCCCTTCGATATTTGTCGCCTGGGTTTCATCCACCGTGTAACAAATAAAAACGGTCATGTCTTTGTAAATAACTGTTGATTGCCTATCACTTCATTATATTTGTATAATTCTATACAATATTAAAAAAAGATAACATAAATAACTAGAAATTTGGAATTGGATTGTAGAGAATATATTTAAAATTATGTTTGAATATCATAGACTTGAAAAACTTTGACACAAAGTAATTGGATATGGATGAAACCCAGGCGACAAATACCGAAGGGCTGAGTTAGGTTGCAAACGGGGCGTTGGATTTTTGGGTGGCATTAACTGGATTTATGCAACTTATGCCTGGGTACGAGCCTCTTACCTAACACAGGACAGTAGTCACTATCTCTGTCCTGTCACTACTGTACACAAAGGTCATTTCAGCCTAAGTGATGCATTACCGTCAGCCAACTATGGAGATATGTTGCAGAAACCGGGAGATACACAACCTACGTATCTGCAGCTCTAGCTTCAGTCACACTCCATCCTATGGGTCTTTTTCACCAGTTAGTTTCGGTTAGTGTTTTTCAAGCCTTCTACATATAACTTTTACTTAGAAAATGATAGTTACCTAACTGAAAATAAGCACTATATTGGAAATCAATTATTACATTTCATATTCACGAGATCGTTAGTCACCCAAGAATTTATAGAAAGAAACCACCAGGTAAAAAATAAAATACCTTTACCTCTATCACAGTTTAGCAACAAATGTTATACAATTTTTAGCTATAGGAAAATATAAAATACTCAACCAAACGGTGGAAAAAATAAAGACACCCGAGAGAGCCAAATATGCGGGGGCAACAGGTTGAGCAGAATTTTCTCTGAAATATTGCGCATTCAAATAACTTTTTCGCAACTTTCAACCAACCTCGTAACGTAAAACTTAATAGTATATTTTACACGTTTTGATTTATCTGAAATAAAAATACAACCCAGATAAGATCCGGGAGATGAGTCAAATTGAAAAAAAAGAATTTTGGACCCACCCATCCCAAAGTAAAATATTACATGTTTTGACCAAAACCTGTAAACTTTCATAGTAAAAGTATTTTGGGCCAACCGATCCAATTTCAATATAAAACGGGTTTTAAATTTGGCAGGTATTCGGACAAACATTATTTAGGGCCAACCCATCTTCATGGGACTTCAAGTAACAGTTGAAATTATGTTTTTTTTCCAGCGAGAAATCAGAATATAATGAAATACAACTAGTATAACTCCAGTTTAAAAGAACATTCAAGTATGTCTATAGAACATGGGGGCAGGTCAAATGGGTAGGCAGAGCATATTTTAACCCATTATTGTGGTTTGATTTTATATTGTGGTTGGTAAAATGGTTCAAAATATTCGGTAGAGGTAAAAACTGAAACTGTCTGGGTAAATAAAAGATGGCCCTGACTAAAAGAAAAGGCAATTTAGCCCAACCCTGCTTTGATTCCCTACAAAAATGTAATCTTTACAATATCATAGCCAAGAATTACATCCCTACTTACCTTTTTGTAACATTAAATACAATAATCGTCTCACCAAAGAGGACCGCAGCAAGTTATGATCATCTGTTAAAAGACCTACACTCCTCAAAAAGTTCTACAATAATACACTCCGATATATTAATAGCCTATAACAGGTCACATGTCAGCAGAATGTAAGTGCCCAGTTAACCATAAATGTAGGTCACATTATTCCGTAAAAACAGAAAATCATCCAGATTAATTTTTTAGCGTATAGTGGTAGCAATTTAAAATCATACTAGGATTGTGAAAATAGATCGGAACAGAGCAACATTTGTTAGTCAAATACATTTTGTAGTGCGAGAAAAACATGAGTAGGTTTTAAACCTTTATTATTCTACTCTCCATGAAGCCAAACAGCTTTTAAACCTTTATAGCAGGTTCGAAAACCTTTAAAAAAGATGAATTGGACTGGATTTACAAGACAACTAGTTAAATGAAGTTGTCTATACATGTTATAGTGGCTGATGTTTATGTTTATGTCTATTCAATGTTATGCTTTACAAGAAGTAACCGAAGATTTCGATGCCATATTTTATGTTAATCTGCTAATAAGTTATCTTCGTATGGCAGGTATGGTCATATGTACTGGCAGAATAAAAGAAAATTATAAACTGAAGAACACGAGTGGAGACACACCTGTTATAGATGCTGTGGTTTTGGAGAGCCATGTTTCGCATCTCGAAGCAGTTCAAAACGATGCCAAAACCTCTTATTTGGATTTAGTTTACGGTGAAATGGTTTAGAATTTAGTCTGGATAATACTTCCGTTATACTTAGATTTTTCCGGTTGCTGGTTGGTACATGAACATCAACCCCACCTTACATTTTTCCGGTTCCGCTATCATGGCTTAGCATCACTCCCCAAGTCACAATCACCATTTCTTTACTAGCTTCATTCTTCTATTTTCCAATACAGAATACGAAGCATCGCGTCGATCGGAAGAGATTTATCTATTTTATTTATTTGTCATCTTCATTTAAATTAACTTATAAGTTTGATGAATACCCAAACTCATTACTGGACTATCCAAAAGTCCGATGGTCGTGTGTTCAACGCATCTCCACAATACATGGATATCTAAAGTATTTGAAATTTCAAAGCATTATATGTTGCATCATCTTGAAAGTAAAGCCACTCACACATGGTCTTTGGGAATAAGCAATTCAGTAAGCAACTTTCTACTACTTTTCGTGTCTATCACGAGTCTGCATTTCAAAAAATATCTCAACTATTATGCCATTCTACATTATTATAAACCAAGTATCTTAATCTTTCATTCATGATACTCGTTTAGAAAATAACAGTAAAAACGAGACAGTAAAAAACACTTACTCAATTTTCTCTATGACCACCTCAGACTCTCCGTCACCTTCCTCTAATTTATCTCCACCATCTCTGCATTTCAATAAGATCTTTTAACCGTTAACGTTATGCAAAAACCTATGATTAAAAACCTAGAATAAATAATTTTTCTAAAGGTTAATGTGCGTTGATGTAATGAAATGGTTTTTTTAGATTATATATTAACATACTATTGTGTCCATTCTTTGCTATTATTAATGAAGTAAGTTTAGTGCTCATTCAGGATACTCACCATGCATGCAACTGCTCAACAAAAACTAAGAAGTAGTGTTATTGGAATAACGAAGAATTAAAAATAAGTTCAAATCAGGTCTTGAAACCAGAACCACTTAGAATCGATTGCTGAGATCAACTCAGGCTCTTGAGGAAAACCGATTCTGACTGTTTAAACATATTGTTTAGCATACAAAGTTTCTTGGTAACTCAATTTTCTCAAATAAAATGTAAGAGGTTCATTCACCCAATACTCCATATAATCAGTTTCCAATTTTTATCTAGTTGAACCCATGTGTTCCATTTGATTTTTGGGTCAGGTATTTACTCGTTTCGACCCTTACCATAAACTACTCGTCCAGTTTAATTGATGGGATACACACCTATCAATGCAAGAGGTGAGATTCTTCTGACAAAAATCTATTAGGCCCTTGAACTGAAGAATATATTTCATCTTACAGAATCTCAATGTAGATCTTGCAGATTTTGGAGTTAAGAAACATGTAGCGTGCTATCTTAATTTTCTACGTGCTAGGTAACAGTGTTTTGGTTTTGACTACAACTATGTATTCAGTATATTATCTGCAACATACACCGATGACCATTCTTGAAAACTTATTACTGTTTGCAACTTTATATCCCGTTGCTCATTATAAGCTTACCATTAACATTACCTGGCATAGAGATGGCATAATGGGCGGGTCTGGTGGGTTGGGTTAGGTTGACCAACCAACAGTTTTGTCCATTTTATAAAATTCTTTAAAAAATAAAAAAACGAAGCGCCAATATAATTATGAAAACAATATCATTTTAAATAATTTAGAAGGATGCATGCATTAAAAGCAGTTTTGGCCAATTTTCAACCCGTTTGACTAGTCCTCTGTTTTGAATATACCCATTTGGGATAAAACACTTCCCAGATCGACACATTCATATGTAAATGGGTAAAAAATGCCATCTCCAACAATGACTGGCCCTTATGGCTTTTTTGGTTTTGTCCTAGATCATTGAGTGAGTCCTGTGGTTTTTCCTTTTCTTTTTATCCTACTATTATAATCTATTTATCTTATGCGTTCAATAGACACTTAACTAGAAGTCTAGAATTACAGATTTCAAATGTTTTAGCTAATTAACTTTTGTCTTACTAGACACATTTTTTCAGTCAAACCTAATATTTCAATGATATAAAAGAATAGATCCAAGCGAGATTTTTTAAAATGTTTCTGACAAATGATTTAGTATTTGTTAACAATGTACTAAAACAACTTGAGGTAAGTTACATTTTAAAAGAGTGGCCGATTTTCTAATTTAACTTATAATGCAACTCAGAATATTTTCTTATTTTTTGTGGCTTTATAACTACAAAATAATAATAACATGAGTGGAGAGGCCTGAAAGAAAATGAGAAACAAGAGTATGAATCAATACTTTTGGTTGTTGAGAGGCTCAAGCCTCGTGTCAAAGTTAATCAAGTATGTGGGTGTGATGTCATCAGTTACGATTCTTCATGCTTAACTACAAATTTCTAGACAACTTCAAGTTCATTATCCTTTTTGGTCCCACTTAAAAACTTAATCCTACCATTGTTGATGTCACTGGTGTATGCTAAATGCACGGTGAGATTTATGTTCAGTTTAAATGTAATGTTTGGGACGTTTTGTGGACCGATAGTATATGTCACAGATAATGTTACGAGAAGGAATAGAGAGGAAATTTTAATTGTTTAAAAAAATATATCTAAACAAGAAAAATTATGTCTACTCACCCGCCTGATGAGTTTGTTACCGATGAAGAACTTTCTCCACTGGTTTATGTCCCTTTAAACTTCAGTTCTAGGACTCTCTTACCCTTCCTGCAAAAGATTAACAATTTAAAAAAAAAACTATTAAAACAAAGGATCCATCTTGGTGCAGTTAACAAAGAATGCCACATATTTATATCATGTAATCTTCATATTATACATGCCATGTACTAGTACTTTAAGTACAAATATGTATTAATTAAGTTATCTGCAACATGAATTGATGATCATTACTGAAGTTTACTAATGTCGGACATTCTGATTACTTACAAGCCAATCAGTATCTGCAACATGCATAGATTATAATTACAAAAACAATAATGCCAGTATCTTTGGGTAAACACGATTTAACGTCACCTTTAGTCAATTTTATAAAGTGCTTTTAGCTAATAAATGCATAAATTATAATTACAAAAACAATTGTATCGAAATATTTAAGTAACACGAATTAGAATGTTGTAGGCATTAAAAAAAGAAAATGGGCAATTGTCAACCCCCATGACTCGTTCCCTTTTCCGAATTGACCTTTTTAGATAAAACACTACCCAAATTGACCCATTCATAAGTAAACGGATTTAAACGAGGTTTAGTTTTGTCCAAGGTCATTGAGTGATTCTTGCAGTTTTTCCTTTTTTAAGCAACATTTACATACTACTTCATAGTTAGTCCTTATATGATTTTTATGAATTCAATAAAAATGAGAAACTTAGATAATATTAAATACGAGAAATGGTTTTGCTACTTAATTTTATGATAATTTTTACGATACAAAGTGGTGTTCGAGTGTTTTGCAAACTGTCAGTTAGTTATGGAGCTAACATATAAAATAAGTAAAAAAACATTTTCCTGTTAAAAAGGAAGGTAAAAATGTTTCGTAAAGTGGGAATATATGTCCCTCAAATCATGTAAAAATGATTAGATATGTAATTTTAATTGTTTAAAGAATTATATATTAAAAAGAATAATTTATATTCACTAACCGGCCTGATAGGCTTGTGTTCCTCGTAGAATCTCCACAGCTGATTTCCTTAAGGAAACTGACTAGACTAAGAACCAGATTCCTGATAAAGATAAACCATTAAAAACAACTTATGTTGATCATCATTTCCTTATAGAGATAAACCATTAATTTGATTAAAACCTTCACAATTTTCACATTCTAAAACTACTGGTTTTAGTCCTTGATAAGGCCATTAGACCCATACATCAATTTCAAATGTTCTGAACCAAACAGGTACCGACATGTAATAGCCTCTGCTCAGAGCCTGTGTGAAGAACAGGGCACCGCTGAGCATAATGAAGTATAGCTCATGCCACCCAAAATTAATGCTTAATTTATTTTTTTTAAGACAAATTAGTGTGGTAATAGGTATGTGTGTTTTTGGGCCGTATGAGAGAAAAGTATAGTTAAGATGTTAAAGCTACAAAATCAAAATTCAATGTAAAGTTATGTGTATAAACATTAGAGAATCAATATTAGACTTAGTGAAATATAAACACATATATGTTGTAATTTCAGTAACAAATGTTAATAAACACTTTGAAATATGTAAGCATGTAGCTGAAAAAATCCACTCACTCGTCTGTTCCCCTTGAACTTGTTCCTTTATCCTCGCTTCCGGTATTGGTTCTGCCAAAATCAAAGAAAAAGACCATTTATGTATTTAAAATATGAATCATATAAGTTAAGTGACATCCATAAGTCAGAAACACACAAAAGTAAATGTTATAATTTCAGTTGGACGAAATGGTTAGATTTAGGTCGATTTGAGTTAAGACAAAGTTAGAAAACAATTATTCACATTTAGGAGCATTAAGAGATGATGATAACAATTATAAAACGGTACCTCAGAAATGTAGTGGAGTAATAAACACAGAAGAGAAACAATTAGAATTACAATCACAATCTATAAACCACACTATATTATCTCTAACATAAGCAACTAGTATCAGAAACACAAACAAGTAATGGTTATAATTTCAGATGGACGAAATGGTTAGAGTGAGCATGATTCGATTTGAGAAACATTTACCAGCTTTAGGAGATCATGATAACAACTATAAAACTGAAGTAATAAACCCTAGAATCACCGGAGAAAGAATTTTCAATCTATAAATCATACATACTAAGATCGAATTTATTGTTTTACACACAGAGTTGAGACTGAGAAGTTCACGTGGTGTTACAGAGGCAGTACAGTACTTAACAGCAGATTTGACCGGTCCATTTAGGAAAGATCGAATTTATTATTTTAAATTATTAATGAAAAAACAAAATTTTAAATATATATTTTATATATTCTTATAAACCAAAACTTAAAGTAAAATAACTAAAAAAAATATGAAAAAATAATTTATTATATGTGTAATTTTGTATTATGTTTATTTATTCAATTATAACAAACTTTAAAAAATCAAGTTTTGATATGCATCAAAATATATGTCGTTTAGGTACTGTGCATCAAATTCTTTGTTTTTGTGTGCAGTAAATATTCAAATTTGATGCACAACGGTAAAACTACCCATTTTATGATGTACAACAAAACTTCGTTTTTTAAAGTTTGAGATATGGTTAAAATGAACGATAATCCAAAATATCTAACGTTATAAATGATTTTTTAATTTTTTTTTACTTATTTTACCTTAAGGTTTGTTTTACAAGAACCAACCTATATATATATATATATATATATATATATATATATATATATATATATATATATATATATGGGGAAAGTGAATATGGGGTTGTTGGGCATCTAACCTTACATGCAAAATTAATTAAATCGACGTCGTTTTAACCTAAAATTAATTAAAAATTCGACTCCCCTGTTTCCATTCCTTCTTTCTCCCATTCCTAAACAACGGTATATTCTCCTAATTCCTAAATCCCTAATTCTTAATTCTCAACATCAATATCATCAATGTTATTGATGAATTCCTAATTGATGAATTCCTAATTTTAATATGGGGCTGTTGGTGAATTCCCCATATAATCATGCAAAAATCTTCTTTTTATGCCTAATTCTTTTTTGTGCTAACAGCAGAGCCAAATCCAAAGCCTAGGAAATCCATTTTTTCTTATTATAGTTGGTTTCAGCATAAAACTACTTTTCGTATTTATTTATGTAATTGATGGTATTTATATAGTTGGAGTTCGTCTAGGTTCCGGAGAAACACTTGATGATATCCTATGCTCCATGAACCAGGTTGGGATCTGATCCTGGTTGCACAATCTGTTATTGTAGTTCATTTCGTTATTTAAAACTTGAATGTAAATTTTAGGTGGCTGGAGGTGTATCAACTGCGGGTGCTGTGATTGCTTTGGCGCAAAAGTACAATGTCAAAATGCCAGTTCTAACAGCAGTGGCACGGATTATAGACAATGAACTCACCCCACAAAAGGCTGTTTTCGAGTTAATGAATCTCCCACAGGTATACATTTTACCTTTACTGATGGGAGGATCCTCCCTTTCTGTTAGAGCTGGGTAACCGGTCATAATGGGTAACGTCAAAACGGGTTGGGTAGGTAATAGGTAACTTTGTGAGGTACCTCAATTTAACGACCACCACCACCGCCTTCCCACAGTTTCTCAAAAGTATAATCTTCGTTGTGAAATATTTATATGCTTTATTTTGATACAAGATAATATTCCAAAGAAAAAAAATAAAAAGCAGATAAAAGCATTGGAACGTAATAATGGACTTCAGGTGCATGGTGCAACGACATCACAGTCAATCGGTTCGAGTTGGATGAGATGTTGGACCTGCAAAAGTGAAAGATGTTAATATTAATATATCAAAACAAAGGGAGTCTCTTGTTGTGCTTGAATACGCTTATGAGGACTACAAGAAAAGAGTTTGGAATGTATGGAAGATGAAATATGGTGTTACAAAATCGTTTACAAAGCTATTCACCATTAACATGACATATGCGTCAATAACAAATGTACATGGATTTACAATGAATAGTGAACTTGTAATTGAAATGAAAAATAAGAAGAATGGTCATTTGGGTGACCTTTTTGTTTACAAACCCAACTCAAAAAAGATGCATTATACTGGAGTTAGTGGGAATATGTGACAACCCGCGAAAATCCAGGTTCACACCGACTAAATTCTTTTAACACCATTACTCAACTTGTATATGTTTTGATTTATTTACGACCGGTAGGTCAACCTATACATAAATGATACTGGTTAACCACGTCAAAAACATATACGGATACCGGGATTAGGTATACGGGATCAAATATTCACATAAAATAAACATTTTTACAACAATAATTCTAGTCCAATATTTCATGCATAAAATCATGATTTATGCATCAACTTTGCATGTATGGAACTTTGCATGCATATATATATATATATATATATATATCAAATACACAACTTACACAAAACACCCTAAGCATACAAGGACTTCACTTAGGACCCTAGAGTTTGCAAAAATGACAATTTAAATAATCACCTACAAGTTGTTTGTTTCTTGCTTGACTAGTTAAATGAGTTGGTGGTGTCACATGGGTTTAGTCACTTACACACTTGACCATTTCACTATTGAACTCAATAGACCATACCTCCCATGTGCTAGCACTCATGACTCCACTCTCTCCTTTGGCTATAAATACTAGACCCCTTCCATCCATTTCACTTGCTCATTCACCAACAAGTGAAAAACTCTTCTCCCTCCCTCCTTGCTCTTTAAATTTTGGCCAAGAGAAGAACCAAGAAGAAATCACCAACACACATTCCATACATCAAAAACCTAGTTCTAAGATTTGATCATAAGGAAGAAACATCAAGTCTTGCATTTATATACTCTTAGGTATGTCCTAAAAACTCTCTTCATGCAACATATTTACATACTCATTTGTCATAAAACTTATGCATTTCATACAACAACTTAGCATAAACAAAGAAAAGTTAAGTTATTTTGTTAACCGGAAACTAACACCGACTTGTAGACACTTTTTAACCATCTTAACCAAATGTTTTGGATAAACCATTTTAAACAAAAGATACTTCTATGTTTTATGAAGATTTAGACATAAAAATCATAATTTTTGGATATGTTTAAGTATTTTAAAAGTATTTTACGCAACAACATACGTTTCAGCTACATAAACTGTCTACACGGACTGTTTTTGGGAAATCTGGGAAAACGAACACTAAAACATAATAGGAGACCTCAGCTATGTTAAAGTTAACTCAAAAACGAACGTTTCAATATAAGATTCGTTAAAAACGGATAAATATCGAGCAAGATATACCATTTTGAAGTTTGACCTAATTCCTTGACCCCCAAACTGCATACCAGCGGACCTTTTATTAAAACTGGGAAAAATGGTTTTGAATTATGACATGAGACCTGTGGCATTTGAAAGATAAATCAAATGTCTACATTTCCATAAAAAGAACACTAAAAACGGATAAACGACCAAGGAGTTATGATATTTTCAAGTTAGCATATACTTTGAGAAAACCCTAAAACCTACTGTTAGTATTTATGTTATAAATATCAGTAGATTTTCAATCTGGTTTCAAGGCCTAAACCATTTGAAAGGTATTTCAAACGCGGTCGTTTCTATATAAGATTCATTAAAATCGGATAAGAAACGGGCGAGATATGTTACTTTAAAGTTGGGTAAAACTTAAAGACACTTGCTGAGTTTTTATAAACTTTTATAAAAACTAACTTTTAAAACCAACTCGATAATAATAGCGATAAGACAATACTAGGGAGCTTTGTATGCAATGATTCCATCTCGATATTTCGTAGTGCCGAGCTTGTTGGATTTACGATTTAAAGTGTCCTAGCTCCGCATGCGATTATAGAATGGTCTGGTATATAATGGCCCGAACGGTGTTAGTTTATTATTATTAAACCCGAACCTTAACCCTACCTTATTCATACATATACATACTTTTTTCATGTGCATTGGACTAGAATATAAAAACCCTAATTCCAAAACTTAATAGGTCAAGGTTAGACCTACCTGATTCTCGGATTTGAGACTCCTACGTGTTGGCTTACACACACTGCCTCATTACTTTTAGCTGGCTTGCTAAGGTGAGTTCATAGCCCCACTTTTTACTTGTTTTTATAACATACTTGGGGTGAGATTACATGCTCTTTTACTTATGGACACAAGTACTTAAAACCTTTACTAGTTGCCTAAGTTACCACTAAGCCAAAGGAAATTCCCCTATCATGAATCGTTAGTTAAGGACTAAGCGCGATTGTATTGGATAGATCTATTAGGGTTTGACAACCCTCACCCAACGGCTAGACGATGTAACCCACGTCTACCACAACTAACTCGTGGACTCGAGTAGGGTGCTTTACTTTTGAAACTATATATGTTATTGGCTATAACATAGGAACACTTATGGGGTAAGGAACTTTGTTACGCTTCGATGTCATGAGCTTAGGTGCAACTGTAAGACTTTACTTAAACGGAAATCTTGTGGTCCACTTTATTACTAAACTAAACCTATGAATTCACCAACTTTATGTTGACTTTAGCATGTATGTCTCAGGTGCTTAGTCGAAAGGGCTTTCGACGGAGGGATTTTGGGATATGACAGAGTCGCATATTTCAAACTCACGCTTTTGGGAGATTTCCCTTGCATTACTTATTTTCTTTTAAGTTATGTAATGTAAATCTTTGTTTTGTGAACTCTGGTAACACTTTTCCTTAATCATGTAAAACTCTGATTTTCAATATCAATGAATGTATGTTTTTCTTTAAAACGACTCATATAGAGGTCGTTCGCCTATATATCATTGCTATCTGGGACCCATGAAGTCAACACCTCGAGTCTCGGGAACACGAGATTTGGGGGTGTGACAGATTGGTATCAGAGCTCTGGTTATAGCGAACCAGGTTGCATTAGTAAATATCCTGGTCTATAACTAAGCTTTAGAACTTACTACTTCCGCACTACTATTATTGTCTATGCTTTTATACGTTGATTATTTACAACCATTTGGGCCTTGTCACAGCATGTCTACCCCTCACTACATCATACTGTCCGACTATGAGGACGAGTACCTCCCTATACCTACTATCGACCTATCTGACTTCGACTCCCATATAGATATGAACATTTCCTCATCCATGTTAGGATCACATGTCACTCCACATTTCTCACCTACATCTGACGACGAGATCGTCACCCATCCCGCATCGACCGTCAATGAGCCGATGGAGACCGACCCCTCCGAGAAGGAGCCTAGTGAGGAGGATCCCAGCAATGAGGATCCCAGTGAGGAGGAGATCGAGACCACTACCACTCCTACCTCTGTTGTCGCACCACCCACTGCTCCATTGTCCCCACCCTTCTTCTACAGGAGGCATGGCACCAGACCACTCACCCGTGCCACGACTAGGAAGTCCGTGAGACTACCCCGATAGGAGCTTTGTATCTACAAAATTTAAAACTTTGATCAATAATGCCCCAACTACCTTAGAAGCTAAGTATACAATAGAATTAGCAAACGGGAAATTGGTGACTACAAATAGTATCATTCGAGGTTGTACCTTAACCTTAGCCGACCACCCATTCAATATCGACCTAATACCTATTCAACTCGGAAGTTTCGACATAGTAATAGGAATGGATTGGCTATCTCTAAATCACACCGAAATCATATGTAACGAGAAGATTGTCCGTATTCTCCGCACCGACGGGAAAACTCTCTTGATCAAGGGAGATGGGAGCCGATCAAAGTTAAGCATCATATCCAACTTAAAAACGCTGAAGTACTTACAGAAGGGATGTGATGCCTATTTGGCTTACATGACGGAGACGGAGACGAAGGAGAAACAACTAAACGACGTACCAATTATTCGAGAATTTCCCGAAGTCTTCCCAGAAGACTTACCCGGACTTCCACCTCCAAGACAAGTCCAATTTCACATCGACTTAGTGCCAGGAGCCGCACCAGTGGCTCGAGCACCATATCGACTCGCTCCATCGGATATGGAAGAACTATCCAACCAACTCCAAGAGTTACTAGATCGAGGACTCATTCGTCAAAGTTCCTCACCTTGGGGAGCACCAGTTCTTTTTGTCAAAAAGAAGGATGGATCCTTCAGGATGTGTATCGACTACAGAGAACTGAACAAGCTAACCGTTAAGAATCGTTATCCACTTCCAAGGATTGACGATCTTTTCGATCAGCTTCAAGGATCAAGTATCTACTCTAAAATTGACCTACGGTCAGGTTATCATCAACTTAGAGTACGAGAAGAAGATGTTCAAAAAACCGCATTTAGAACTCGCTATGGTCACTACGAATTCCAGGTTATGCCTTTCGGTTTGACCAACGCACCAGCGGTATTCATGGATCTTATGAATCGGGTGTGTAAACCGTACCTGGATAAGTTTGTGATCGTATTCATTGACGACATCTTGATATATTCGAAAAGTAAGAAAGAACATGAGGAGCATTTGAGGTTAATCCTTGAATTACTAAAAAAGGAGGAACTATACGCAAAATTTTCTAAGTGTGAATTTTGGATCGAGAAGGTTCAATTCCTTGGCCACGTTATCGACAGTCAAGGCATCCACGTAGACCCAGCAAAAATTGAATCTATTAAGGATTGGGCTGTCCCTAGAACCGCAACAGAAATACGCCAATTCTTAGGTCTTGCCGGCTATTACCGACGCTTCATCGAAAATTTCTCCAAAATAGCTAAAGCCTTGACGAGGTTGACGCAGAAAACTGAGAAGTTCGTTTGGGGTGAAGAACAAGACTCAGCATTCCAACTATTGAAGCAGAAGCTTTGTAGTGCACCGATTCTATCATTGCCTGAGGGAACAGAAGATTTTGTGGTATATTGCGACGCATCACACAAAGGATTAGGTTGTGTGTTAATGCAAAGGGAAAAGGTTATCGCCTACGCCTCACGACAGCTCAAAACTCACGAAGAAAACTACACAACACATGACTTAGAGTTAGGAGTTGTAGTGTTCGCACTCAAGATCTGGAGACACTATTTATACGGCACTAAGTGTACAGTGTTCACAGATCACAAGAGTCTGCAACACATTCTTGATCAAAAAGAATTGAACATGAGGCAGCGTCGTTGGATCGAACTACTTAGTGATTACGATTGTGACATCCGTTACCATCCTGGAAAAGCCAACGTAGTGGCAGACGCTCTAAGCCGAAAGGAGCGAGCTAAACCATTACGAGTTCGAGCTTTGGTTATGACGATTCAATCGAATCTACCCACACAAATCCGCGATGCTCAAATCGAAGCCCTTAAAGACGAAAACATAAAGAACGAAAACCTGCGAGGTATGGACAAATCATTCAAAACCAAAAGCAATGGAACCAAATGTTTTGAGGACAGAAGTTGGTTACCCCGCTTTGGAGGATTAAGAGAGTTAATCATGAAAGAATCACACAACTCCAAGTACTCCATACATCCCGGATCGGACAAAATGTACCAAGACCTCAAGATGTTGTACTGGTGGCCAAATATGAAATCGGAGATCGCTACTTTTGTGAGCAAATGTTTAACATGCTCAAAAGTAAAGGTTGAATACCAAAAACCTTCTGGATTATTAATACAACCCGAGATACCTCAATGGAAATGGGAAGGAATAGCAATGGACTTCATCACAAAGCTACCCAAAACCCCGGACGGTTACGACACTATCTGGGTAATAGTTGATCGTCTAACAAAGTCCGCGCATTTTCTACCCATCAAAGAGACAGACAAAATGGAAAAATTAACACGGTTATACCTTAAGGAAGTCGTCTCTAGGCATGGGGTTCCTGTTTCGATAATATCTGATAGAGATAGTCGTTTCACATCTAGATTCTGGCAATCATTGCAAAAGGCTCTAGGAACGCTTCTGGATATGAGCACTGCATATCACCCACAAACCGACGGCCAAAGTGAAAGAACGATCCAAACGTTGGAGGATATGTTAAGAGCATGTGTGATCGATTTTGGAAAGCGATGGGATTTACACTTGCCCTTAGCAGAATTCTCCTACAACAACAGTTATCACACCAGCATCAAGACTGCACCATTTGAGGCACTTTACGGACGAAAGTGCCGATCACCCGTATTTTGGATCGAAGTTGGGGATAGCCAACTTATTGGTCCAGATATTCTTCACGAGACCACAGAAAAGATCGTGAAAATTCAGGAGAGACTCCGAACGGCGCGCAGCCGACAGAAGAGTTACGCAGACCGAAGGCGTAAGCCACTAGAATTCCAAGTTGGAGACAAGGTGATGCTCAAAGTCTCACCATGGAAAGGCACCATTCGCTTCGGAAAGCGAGGAAAGCTAAACCCCCGATACATCGGACCCTTCAAAATCCTGGAAAGAATTGGACCGGTAGCTTACCGACTCGACTTACCACAAGTACTAGACGGAGTACATAACACTTTCCACGTCAGTAATCTGAAGAAGTGCTTGTCGGATGAAACTCTAATAATCCCACAAGAGGAACTTCAGATTGACACCAAACTAAACTTCATCGAACAACCCGTCGAAATCATGGATCGTGAGATCAAACAACGTCGACAGAGTCGAATACCTATCGTACAGGTTCGATGGAATTCCCGCCGAGGACCTGAATTCACTTGGGAATGAGAGGACCAGATGAAACTCAAGTACCCTCATCTCTTCTCAGACACCAAACCTCCAGAACAAACCAACTAAATTTCGGGACGAAATTTCCATAACAAGGGGAGACTGTGACAACCCGCGAAAATCCAGGTTCACACCGACTAAATTCTTTTAACACCATTACTCAACTTGTATATGTTTTGATTTATTTACGACCGGTAGGTCAACCTATACATAAATGATACTGGTTAACCACGTCAAAAACATATACGGATACCGGGATTAGGTATACGGGATCAAATATTCACATAAAATAAACATTTTTACAACAATAATTCTAGTCCAATATTTCATGCATAAAATCATGATTTATGCATCAACTTTGCATGTATGGAACTTTGCATGCATATATATATATATATATATATCAAATACACAACTTACACAAAACACCCTAAGCATACAAGGACTTCACTTAGGACCCTAGAGTTTGCAAAAATGACAATTTAAATAATCACCTACAAGTTGTTTGTTTCTTGCTTGACTAGTTAAATGAGTTGGTGGTGTCACATGGGTTTAGTCACTTACACACTTGACCATTTCACTATTGAACTCAATAGACCATACCTCCCATGTGCTAGCACTCATGACTCCACTCTCTCCTTTGGCTATAAATACTAGACCCCTTCCATCCATTTCACTTGCTCATTCACCAACAAGTGAAAAACTCTTCTCCCTCCCTCCTTGCTCTTTAAATTTTGGCCAAGAGAAGAACCAAGAAGAAATCACCAACACACATTCCATACATCAAAAACCTAGTTCTAAGATTTGATCATAAGGAAGAAACATCAAGTCTTGCATTTATATACTCTTAGGTATGTCCTAAAAACTCTCTTCATGCAACATATTTACATACTCATTTGTCATAAAACTTATGCATTTCATACAACAACTTAGCATAAACAAAGAAAAGTTAAGTTATTTTGTTAACCGGAAACTAACACCGACTTGTAGACACTTTTTAACCATCTTAACCAAATGTTTTGGATAAACCATTTTAAACAAAAGATACTTCTATGTTTTATGAAGATTTAGACATAAAAATCATAATTTTTGGATATGTTTAAGTATTTTAAAAGTATTTTACGCAACAACATACGTTTCAGCTACATAAACTGTCTACACGGACTGTTTTTGGGAAATCTGGGAAAACGAACACTAAAACATAATAGGAGACCTCAGCTATGTTAAAGTTAACTCAAAAACGAACGTTTCAATATAAGATTCGTTAAAAACGGATAAATATCGAGCAAGATATACCATTTTGAAGTTTGACCTAATTCCTTGACCCCCAAACTGCATACCAGCGGACCTTTTATTAAAACTGGGAAAAATGGTTTTGAATTATGACATGAGACCTGTGGCATTTGAAAGATAAATCAAATGTCTACATTTCCATAAAAAGAACACTAAAAACGGATAAACGACCAAGGAGTTATGATATTTTCAAGTTAGCATATACTTTGAGAAAACCCTAAAACCTACTGTTAGTATTTATGTTATAAATATCAGTAGATTTTCAATCTGGTTTCAAGGCCTAAACCATTTGAAAGGTATTTCAAACGCGGTCGTTTCTATATAAGATTCATTAAAATCGGATAAGAAACGGGCGAGATATGTTACTTTAAAGTTGGGTAAAACTTAAAGACACTTGCTGAGTTTTTATAAACTTTTATAAAAACTAACTTTTAAAACCAACTCGATAATAATAGCGATAAGACAATACTAGGGAGCTTTGTATGCAATGATTCCATCTCGATATTTCGTAGTGCCGAGCTTGTTGGATTTACGATTTAAAGTGTCCTAGCTCCGCATGCGATTATAGAATGGTCTGGTATATAATGGCCCGAACGGTGTTAGTTTATTATTATTAAACCCGAACCTTAACCCTACCTTATTCATACATATACATACTTTTTTCATGTGCATTGGACTAGAATATAAAAACCCTAATTCCAAAACTTAATAGGTCAAGGTTAGACCTACCTGATTCTCGGATTTGAGACTCCTACGTGTTGGCTTACACACACTGCCTCATTACTTTTAGCTGGCTTGCTAAGGTGAGTTCATAGCCCCACTTTTTACTTGTTTTTATAACATACTTGGGGTGAGATTACATGCTCTTTTACTTATGGACACAAGTACTTAAAACCTTTACTAGTTGCCTAAGTTACCACTAAGCCAAAGGAAATTCCCCTATCATGAATCGTTAGTTAAGGACTAAGCGCGATTGTATTGGATAGATCTATTAGGGTTTGACAACCCTCACCCAACGGCTAGACGATGTAACCCACGTCTACCACAACTAACTCGTGGACTCGAGTAGGGTGCTTTACTTTTGAAACTATATATGTTATTGGCTATAACATAGGAACACTTATGGGGTAAGGAACTTTGTTACGCTTCGATGTCATGAGCTTAGGTGCAACTGTAAGACTTTACTTAAACGGAAATCTTGTGGTCCACTTTATTACTAAACTAAACCTATGAATTCACCAACTTTATGTTGACTTTAGCATGTATGTCTCAGGTGCTTAGTCGAAAGGGCTTTCGACGGAGGGATTTTGGGATATGACAGAGTCGCATATTTCAAACTCACGCTTTTGGGAGATTTCCCTTGCATTACTTATTTTCTTTTAAGTTATGTAATGTAAATCTTTGTTTTGTGAACTCTGGTAACACTTTTCCTTAATCATGTAAAACTCTGATTTTCAATATCAATGAATGTATGTTTTTCTTTAAAACGACTCATATAGAGGTCGTTCGCCTATATATCATTGCTATCTGGGACCCATGAAGTCAACACCTCGAGTCTCGGGAACACGAGATTTGGGGGTGTGACAGAATATATGTACATTCTCAACGAGATCCTATATGGAATCCCTTCTTTTGCTTGATCACTGAGATTGTAGTTCTTTTTTCGACATAAATTGAGGACTAAGATAATGTGTGGAGCTTAGAACAACAGATTGTTGAACTTGGCAAGCAAAGGTATCGATATATAGATTGATACTTGTGTTAAAAGTGGAACGAATTAACTTCTTTTGTGAACATTATTTGCAGACTCCAAATTTTATCAGATATGTTTACTTATAGCTATTTTGAGTAAAACGCTTTGTGTAATTTCGACTTTCAAAACTTGTAATGATGATGTTTAGTAGAGGTTAAGTGTATCTTTTGATTTCTAGTTATCTGTAATTAATAAATGTGTCAAATATGATTAGAACACTCTACTGTTTGAATCATACAATATTGTTACTAAGTTTCTGTGCTATGAATTCATTTCAGGATAGCTCAAGCCTCTAACTACCAAAAATCAATCAGAGTTGGAACCTCACGTTTGGTAAAGGATAATCCAGTTAAAGATTATTATGAAAGTTCGGGATCAAGCCAAGAGTGGCTCAAGAACTCACAAGTATCGAGTTCAACTAGGCTTAGGAATTCTTTTAGTACAGGTGTTTAAATTATCTTGTACACAATTGGCAAAAGAGTTTGTTGCCTGTTTGATGGTCTTTTTTTCGTATCTTTTTTATGTAACCAAATACTTGAAGGGTCTTGTAGTTTGAGTACTGTAAATTATTACAATTAGTGTTTTAATAACAATCTTAACTTTTCATCTTGTTTTGATTTTGAATTCGTGTTTATATTCTGGTGGTGGCAATTGCGACCCATTCACTTATGAATGGGTCATTTCGCAAAACCATGCTTAATTGGTTAAATGAAGATGAGTAAATGGTTTTGGAATTAAATAAGACAAACAATAGTTGCGGCTAGAAAGAGGTGGATTAGCGATGACATTTGCAAGGATTTCCGTCATACTTATTTACCAATATATTTCCAAAACATACTGTTTAGCACTCTGTGAATGCCCGATATGTTATATCAGGAAATCGAGGTCTTTTGGCCAAGTTGTACTAACTACTAACTACCAAATGTGCCGCAATATGTCACCAACCAATGGCTGTGGGTTAGGTTCGAGTCGAACACGTGTTTGTTAGTATCTCAAGTTAATAAAAACTACAACATTTAGGCAGAGCATAGAGCCCGTCCGTATCAACATAGGACAAGTCATAAATACGATTAAACCAATTGCACATGATCAAGTATACTTTCAACAGCTATATGGCAGCAAGTAAGCTAATAAAAACACTCAAATTTGAAGATACACAATACTCAAATATCTAATAAGAGAAACCATAATTTACCAGATGTCTAAACAGAACAACTTATGGAGCAATCACATATTCAGCACTGTTACTCGTGGCAACCTTCCTGCCGCCCAACGACCTATAACTAGCAGCACTCTAAGACCATATGTTCATCATCCCAGATGTCATTCCTGATTATTTTTAAATTGGAAAAGTGTTCTGGGTCAACAAAAATCCAACCGACCCGTTTCAACTCATACAAGAAATTATATAATTTATCCATTACCCAACCCATCCGACCCGTTATATTGCCTATGGAATTAAATGAAAAGACAAGTCTTAAAATTACACGAGTACCAAAACATGAATTCAATAAATAATGGGTCTTAATCGAAATACCAAAACTGGTTATATTGCCTATAGTACAGAACATGAATTCAATAAATAATGGTTCTTAATCGAAATACCAAAACTGGTTATATTGCCTATACTACAGAACATGAATTCAATCATAGCCAAAAAAAAAATTACACTGATTGCTGCAATCATAGCAAAAATAAAAATAAAAAATAAACATTGATTGCTCTAAAGTGTCCAAGCTACTGATTAGCTATTCTTTTTCTTTCTCGTTCTAAATCATCCACCTGATACAAAAAAAAAAATACAAGAATTAAACTAGAAGTATCACTGATTATGAAAACTTAATAAATATTAATGTTACCTTCTTTTTTTGACACCCACTCACATAGTGACCCAATCCCTTACAATAAGAACATGTTCTTTTCTTCGGTGCTTCGAGGGAAGATTTAATTCTGGTTGCATTTTCGGGACGACCTTTAGTATTAGTTAGAACTTGTGGATCTCGGACGGATATTTGAGTCATGATGTTTACTTGTGAACTACCAACATCAGATATACGAGGCATCATCTGTGCTTGTGAAATTCCCTCATTATAATCTTGTGATGCGTTTTCATAGTCACTTGGCTTTTTTCGGATCTTTTGTTTTTCTAAAAAATTCACCAAGAAGGTATTTATTTTCTTTATCTCAGAAGAAGAGTCTCTTGCTTGTTCGATTGCTTTGTTATAATTTTCTTGAACACACCATAACGTTAGGGCACTAACTCCTTCTTCACTATGTACATCTTCGAGTCTGATACTACCACGATCCACCCTGTACCTAACATCTAACGTCCACCTAGGTAAAATATAATGATCGGGAAGGTCGACATCCCTCTTTTTCATTACATATAACATATGCTTGCATACTAACCCACTTGTTTCAAAAGTAGCACATGAACATGTGATATCTACCTTATCCAAGAAACGAAATTTAACAAGTCTCCAATATATTTGTTCAATGTTCATTTGCCCAACTTTATAAATGATCTCCTCAGAATTCTTGCTTATAGTCTTGTGAGTTAAATTGTTGGTAGCTTCTATCCATTTTTTTTCGAAGTCATCAAAAATCTTTCTAGTATAACGCGCACCTGCTTTTGCTTCTATTGGGTTAACCGAAGAAAGATTAGGCTTGGAGTTCATGGTCTTGAAGTCTTCATCTTCTTCTGCAGCCCTTCGAGATTCATCAGCTTTATCATATTGCACTACAAACTCATTCAACATGGTCTTCGAATTAACATATCCATCAAAAAAAGAATGAATGCTCTCGCTTCTTCCACTTGTCGTCATGCCAGGAAGGAAAACATCTTTGAAGAACGCTTTGACCCATTTATGACGTTGGTTATACATTTCTTTAATCCAACTATTACTTTCAAGGTTAAACTTATCAAATATGACTTTCCATCGGGTTTCAAATTGTTCAACGTTATCACTTCTCACACATTGTCTGTATAATTCTTCGAAGTCTGTATAACGGGATTTTAAAGGACGAAGATGTTCCAACTCATGTTTATTGATGTGCCATGCGCAATAACGGTGACGAGTATTTGGAAAAACTATTTTTATAGCATTGCCCATAGCTTTATCTTGATCTGTCATAATTGCAGACGGATGTTTATCAAACATGCACTTCAAAAAGTTTCGAAATAACCATTCAAAGGTTTCTTGTTTTTCATTTTCCAACAATGCGCCACCAAAGAGTATAGACTGGTTATGATGATTCACTCCGACAAATGGAGAAAATGGCATTTTAAACCTGTTGGTCATGTATGTCACGTCAAACACGACAACATCTCCAAATTTAATATACGAGTCTCTTGACCTTCCATCAGCCCAAAAAAGATTTCTAGGAGATCCATCATCGAATAAATCCATCTCAAAATATTGATTACTATCTACTCTTGATTTATCTTGGAAGTGTTTGATAAGCCCATAAAACTCCTTACCTTTGTATTGTTTTCGTTGCTCCCCTAAGATATCAGAACATTGTTTGGATGTAACATCACTTTCATGTGGAGGTTTCATGGTATTTACGACCTTCTTGATTTGACAAGGTCTTAACCCGGATTGGCCAAGTTCCGACATAAGGGATTTGCAAGCCAATGAGCTGTGAAACTTCCCATGCGAACGATGTTTCATTACTTTGGTCGGTGTAACGCTTAACTCATGATTGTGTGAATCGTTGAATATGTCGACCACCCATTTCTCATCTTTTTTCTTTGAAATCCGAAACATTGCCTCACAACCGGTCCTTAAATCCCTACGACGTTTCTTAACATCGCCACCAGAACTATTGATTTTTAAATCTTGAAAACCTTCTTTGTTGCACACATATTTTTTTCTATAATTCTCATTTGTTGTCTTATTCTTAAAACTTGAACATTTACGTATTCCAAATCCATGTAAAAGCGCATAACGATTATAGAACACATAAGCATCTTCAGGAGTATCAAAATTCTTCCCCATTACATCTGAACTTTCGTATTTCTCACATTCAATATCGCCTTCAATGTCATTTGCGTTTTCACTTTCAAATTCTGGATACTCATTTGCATCAATATCATCAATAACATTGGTTTCAAACAACTCAATCTCTGTATTAATCTCTGAATCGTGTATATTCTATAATAAGAAAAGCTAAATCATATTAGCTTAAAATTTATAAATTTAAATTGATACTAGCATATTACAAATATATAGAAACAAATACAAACCTCGTCATTAGATCCCATTTGCAAAGATAATTATGTTTAGAAGCACAAAGGAGACTAAAAGAAAAAAAATCACCTGTATACGAATATGATTTATATAAGAAATTGATTTAAGATAACAAAATTACGTAAAAAGTAAGCATAATAATGACACTAAACTAAAATAATAAAGATAAAGTAAGATCATCGTATTAGGCCATCCTCCACCAAGGGGATGATGTTAAATTTCATCAATTAAGAATTAGGAATTCATCAATTAGGAATTCATCAATAACATTGATGATATTGATGTTGAGAATTAAGAATTAGGGATTTAGAAATTAGGAAAATATACCGTTGTTTAGGAATAGGAGAAAGAAGGAATGGAAACAGGGGAGTCGAATTTTTAATTAATTTTAGGTTAAAACGACGTCGATTTAATTAATTTTGCGGTTAGATGCCCAACAGCCCCATATTCACTTTCCCATATATATATATATATGCATATTTTTTACATATTAATTAAAAAAGCAACAATATTTTACTCAAACGGTAAGAAATTAAGAAGATATTATTTTAATACAAAATAACTATTATTTAGCCATATAAAACCAATTTCATATGTATCGATCGATACATATGAGCGTTTCTAACATATTCCATGACTTAAATTTTTATCTTAAAAATTAAGTTTTCTACGCCTCTAAATAGGAGACAATGTTTTTCCTACAATTCTATAAATCGATTTCTTGTCTTTTCTTTATGTTGTTCGACCATCGGTCATCATACATTCACATAAATCTATTTTGGTGTTTTCCAAGTAATCTAAGTTGATTTCATGCTAGTTTTTTAAGGTCAAGATCAAGTTAGTCATAAACTCTAATATTCTAAATTCACTTCTTTTTTTTTTTAATATATAATGACTTACAAAAACTCTAATTTTTTAATTTGATTTGTTATGATAAATTGTATGGTAGATCTACATCAATTATGTGATGTGTGATTACATATAGTTTTTGTATACAAATTAATCTATGTGTTCTTAAACAAACGTCTACAATTTTCAATACTCTAATATATAGTATATGAAGTTCGACATTCATATATGTATATACAATTCGATTAATTTTTAAAATGTATGTATAAATTATAAGTATATCGAGATCGTTATAGATGTTAGTTGCTTTTCAGTTATTTAAATATTAACTATTCTTTACGACATTATTCCAAATCGGTTAATCTATTTGAATGCAATGTCAAGTAAGATATAAGGCGTGTAACAGCCCAAGCACACCTATAGCGTGTTATTGTCCGCTTTGTCCACTAGCGCACATATTTGCTTTTGGCACGGAGCCCATGCCAAAACGCGTCACTCTATGATAGGTATCAACCCCCTTATAAAGAAGGATTTGTTCCCCTCTCCAACCGATGCGGGACGGATGTTTCAAGGCGGATGTGTTAGTTACTCGAAAGGCTCATCTATTTAAATGCGAGGTCGGTTTTTAATATGCCTAGCGTTGACCACCGTCACCGTCTTACCTGGTAGTATTTAAATAAAGCTACCGAAAAGGATTTGTTTAAAAGACATTTAATTATATTTAAAAGACATTTAATTATATTAAATTCCGTCTTGGTCAAAGTATATTTAGATTTGCTTACATAAACATAGATAATACAAAGACATGTTTATTTTCAAAAACATATAAATATATATGTACATCGAAATAAATATATAGACACGCATTAGTTTGGTAAACCCTAATTATATTATAGTATGTAAGATAAATAATATTTGCATCGAGTGTCTTTTTGCTTTTTTTCTTTTCAAGAACAAATGTGAGTCTTCATATTTTACTTACATGTTTTCCTATTTGAGTACATAAATCCTCTTTTTATTTCTATTTCTATTTTTAAGGTGGTAATATATTCAATGTTTTCATGTGTGATTTTCTTAATTTCATATATTCAAATGTTTTAATATCACAATTACCCAACATGGTTATGCTTTACTAAGGTAAGAGTTTCTAATTTACAAGATCCAAATACTTAATTATGGACTTAAACGTGAATCTTGTGGATATATTTGTTTGAGTTGACAACTCTATTCGTTTGGGTAGCTTCCATTACATAACGGAAACATAATATTTTACCCAACATAATGTTTAAATTAGACATATGTGGTATAAGGCAAAAACATGAATTGTTAAGTTTCTATTCATGAGTCTACAATAAACATATATTCATGTTCATGTTGACGATAGTCAATACATAAAACTTGTTGTCTATTATATACAAAACATTGGTGTGTGCAATACATTTTCATATTGACTTGGTCAATGTAGTTTTAATACGTAGCACTACAGTATAGTTTTTCAAACTCATGAACTCACTCAACTTTTTAGTTGACACTTGTTTTTAACATATTCTCAGATATGTCAACATTATGAAGCCAAGAGCTCTCTTAGGGACACATTTTGCATGAGACAGTCCTTTATTGACCCAAAACATAAACGTAAACAAACCTAAATTGGGATTTTAACTGAAAGATCGATTTTTGATTAATAATAAACTTAAAAAAAACTAATAACTATAAACCCTAATCCTATAATTTATATGATACAAAGAAGATTATAGAATAATAATAAATTAATTAGAACTAATTTTCTAATCATTACCTAGTTACTAAAAAATCAAATCCAATTAAAGTAAAAGACTAATTCTAGAGATTGTAGATAATCCTTAACTAAACTAAACTCTTAAATATTAAAAATAACAATTAAACTAAAGTACGGTAAATAATTGTAGGATGTATTTTTATGTACGCATCATGCTCTCTTACTTGAAAAGAATTCACCCTCAAGTTCTCAGCATTAAATGCCCCATCTATCTCAAAAGTCTTCTCACGACGATTCTGTTGGGAAAATCAACGATTTAACCCAAGTTAATAAATCTGTTTATTAAAGTCTTAGTCTGAGTGATCTTAGTCTGAGTGATATGAGTCTGAGTGACTGAGTCTGAGTGACTAAAATAAGTTAAGGCATTATGGAGTTGACTACTCAGCTTCATAAAGAGACTTAGTGCTTTAATTTAGGTATGTTAGTTAGATAAAATCTTCTATCTGTTTAGAAGATTTTCTAAGATTCATATTTATCAAGCTCACTATTGTTGTGTATAAATAGTGAGCTTGAACATTGTAATCGGTGCACCTTTTGAAGTAATATAACTGAGTGTTATACTTGTTCTTTGTTATTATAATTCCGCGATAATAAACAAGAAACTGAGTAATCAATCGATTAATAATAATTAACGTCTAAATACTTATTTGTGATTGATTAGCCATTGTTTGAGATCTTATTGAGACCTAACAACTGGTATCAGAGCAAATAAGATTTAAATTTTAATAAATTTATAAATCTTAAACGATCAATACATAAAATCTCACAAAAACAATGTCATCATCTTCAAATACACCTGCCATGGCTGGAAAAGGCATTCCCATTTTCAGTGGTCATAACTTTGCTCATTGGAAACTTAAAGCTGAGTGGCATTTATCTGGAATCCATGAAGAAATGTTAAGGACTGTACAGGAAGGACCAATTATTCCTGGAAAGAACATTGACGAGGTCAAGGAAGGAGACAAAGTTGTCCAACGTGCGAGGTGGGTTCAAACTCCTAAATCACAGTGGACAAATGTTGATAAGTTATTGTTCAATCTGGATCCAAGAGCAAGAAGCATTCTAGGTAATGCTGTATCTGAACAAATATTTTCCAAGATTGCTGGATGCAGAACTGCCAAGGAAATATGGGATACGTTAATAGTATCCTATGAAGGAGTCCCAATAGTAAGAGAACAAAGGTTGAACATTCTAATTAGAAATTATGAAAATTTCTATGTAAAAGACAAAGAAACCTTAGCTGACGTGCACACAAGGTTTCAAGTACTGTTGAATGATCTTTCAGCCTTAGGAATGATGAAAGAAGATGATGAAATATGAAAAAAGTTTGTTGACATCTTGCCCAACAAATTTAAATCTGTCATTACATCTCTTGTGGTGAGTGAAAAATTGTCCACCTACAAGTTGCCTGGTCTTTTTGGATTGCTGCTGAACTTTGAAGAAGCTCAAGAAAGGAAAAAGATTAACACAAGAAGGACCACAAGAGATCCATAAGCTGCATTAGTTGCAACCAGCAAAAGGAATAAAGAAATTTATTCTAAAGCTGACTCATCTAAGTCTGAGTTACACTCAGACTCAGAATCTGACGATGAATCTGAAGTCAAGAAACTGAAAAGTCAGCTTGCCCTGTTAACTATGAAGCTTGAACAGAAGACATGCTACAAAGGGAAGAAACCTTTTGATCTGAAGAAGGTAAAATGCTTTAAATGCAATGAATATGGTCACATGGATGCTGACTGTAAAGTAAAGAATGCTCAGACTGAGCACATGGACGAGGTTGCTGAGAGGGCCCAAAGATACCGAAAGAAGTATCTTAAGTACAAGAAAGGCAACAGTTCAAACACACAAAAGCCTCAGACTGAGCAAAAGGCATTCTTTGCTGAAGAATGGCTAGATGAGGAAATGTCTTCTGATGAGGATGAGGAAGTGGTAGACAAATGCTTGATGGCATTTACAGAAGAAGTAACTGAAGCTGAGAAATCTGCTTCTCAGTTCGAGAAGGATCTGAAGGAAGCTGAGAGACTGAGTGTTGCAACTCAGACTGGAACAAGTCAAAACTTTATAAGGTACACAATTTTGATACTTATACAAATGAATATAAACTTCAAATGTTTGAGTATATTTTTGTTGACTTGACCACTACTTTAGACGAACAATCTAAATTCAAACAAAAAATCAAAGATCTTGAAAATAATTTGCACATTAAAGATGATAAAATAATTGAACTAGAAAGTTTTAGAGTCCTTTTAAATGCTCAGATTGAAGCCTATAGTGATCTTGCAAAAGAGAACTATAAACTTAGAGAAGAAACTGAGCACTATAAAGGAATTTGTAAATCATGGTGCATATCATCCTTAAAAAATGAAGATTGTTTGAGCAGACAGGTACCCAAACAAGTTCAAGCTGTGTTGGGTGAGGGATTCAGTCTGAAGAAGCACATGACTGAAGAAGAAGCTGAAAAAGCTGAAAGAGAAAAAATTATTTTCAAACCAGAAATTCTTCCAAATACTTTCACTTATATGAAAGGAGAAAAAATTATGATGTCAAATGCTTTTGTCAAACCTGTAATTTCTCAAGTTTTTAATAAAAGTGATTCTATGCATCCATCTTCTTCTCAATCTGAATGTGTTCCTTTATCTGAAACTGATGTGCAGATTGAAAAAGATTCTACACAGTTAAATAAATTTTTGCCAAAGGTTATGAGTAAACCTAAGATTCAGGTCCAGTCAATACCAAAGGTCATAGCAAAAGTCATGAATCAAAAACGATTGATAAATTAGGAAATCAATAACTGGAACTGACCAACATCGTAAAAACTCTAGTCAGGAATAAAACACCAAATCACGCCAGGCCAAAGACCCCTCCTAAGAGAATTTGTTACAATTGTGGTGAAAAAGGACATGAAGCTGTGTTTTGTAAAAAACTTACTCAATCTAGACCACAGAAAATCATTTCTCAAAAGTCAGTCTCACCAAAACATAGGTCAGCTCCACATCAGTCAGTCTCACCAAAGTCTAAGTCAGTTTCATCGAAGTCAGTTTTACCTAGAAATGCAAGAAACACCTATCCCTCAAAAACAACTTCGGTGAAACCTACCACGACTAAGTCAGTTTCATCTCGAGTCAGTCTCAAAGATACTCCATGTAAATACTGTGGTATCATAGGTCATTATTCTATTAATTGCATGAAGGAAATAAATAAATGGAACTACTCCAACTCCAAAACTGACTGCAAGACTGAACCTGCACTTAAAACTGCTTCGGTTCATGGATCCACTCTAAAGTGGGTGCCCAAAAGGAACTAATAATTTCTATTTCATGTGCAGGACTCCACCAAATGGTATCTAGATAGCGGAGCCTCAAGACACATGACTGGAATGAAGTCTTTTCTACAAGACTACAAAGAAGAAGATGGGCCACAAGTTAGATATGGTGATAACGGTGTATCAATGACACGTGGATATGGAAAGATTCATGCTGGAGCTGTCACGTTCAAGAGAGTTGCTTATGTGGAAGGCTTACAACACAACTTACTTAGTGTAAGTCAAATTACTGATGAAGACCATGAAGTCAGATTCAGGAAGCAAGCTGGAATAATCTACAGTGCCAAGGGAAAACCATTATTACTCGCCAAGAGAGATAGAGATGTGTTCTGCCTGGATCTGAGTACTGCAAATGATGAAGCTGAGACATGTTTGTTCACAGAAACAAAAGAAGAACTTAATTGGCTATGGCATTGAAGGTTATCTCACTTAAACTTCAAGAACATCAATGACTTGTCCAAGAGCAAATTGGTTAGAGGTCTTCCTGAACTGACCTACACCAAAGACAAAGTTTGCTCAGCTTGTGTGCTTGGAAAGCAAACAAAGACTCAATTTCCATCCAAAATGTTGCATTCAATTGATGAACCTTTGTTTATGGTACATATGGATCTGTTTGGTCCAATTGGAATTGAGAGTAAAGGTGGAAAGAAATACACCCTTGTAATAGTTGATGAATTTACTAGATTTACTTGGGTCATCTTTTTAAGGGCTAAAAGTGATGCAGCTGAAGAGATCATCAGTCTGATCAAAAGAGAACAGCACTAGAAAAACACCCTTGTTCGTCAAATGAGAAGTGATCATGGAACTGAGTTCAAAAATTCAGTCTTAATAGATCAATTAGGCATAGTACAAAAATTTGCCTCAGTTCGAACTCCTCAACAAAATGGAGTGGCAGAAAGAAGAAACATAACTCTAATTGAAGCTGCCAGAACAATGTTGTGCTATGGAAACATGAAGATAAAATTCTGGGCTGAAGCTGTGAACACTGCTTGCTTCACTCAAAATAGGTCCATCATTGTAAAGAGACATGGCAAGACAACTTATGAATTGTATCATAACAAGGTTCCTTCCATTCATTATTTCCATATCTTTGGAAGTAGATGCTATATCTTAAATCAAAGAGACTTGTTATGCAAGATGTCTCCTAAAGCTGATGAAGGACTGTTCGTTGGATACTCAAGCATAGCCAAAGCATTCAGAGTCTACAATGAAAGAAGGAAGGTGGTAGAAGAAAGCATCAACTTCACTTTTGATGACACTACTCAGTCTGACAAAGATGAATCATCATCACAGACTGACATAGCTACCATTAATCAACTTTGTGATGAATTACTTGTAACTTCATTTGAAGCTGATTCTCAGGCTGAAGATCAGAATGCTGAAAACACTCATCTAAACCACGAATCTGAAAGTGAACATGATGAATCATCTTTCCAGAGTGTTCCAGCAATAGAAAATACACAGTCAAATGAGACTGTGACACTCAGCCTGACACTCTTCAGTCTGACCAAACTCAGCTCCAAACTACTCAGACTGATGATACTCAGACTCAACAGAAGAAGTTACTGAAAATATTTCGGGCAACATCAAGACTGTCAGAGGACACCCTATCTCACCAGTTATTGGTTCATTAACTGAAGGTGTCAAAACACGAAGAAAGACCGCCACATCAAATTTTTGTTTCTACACAAATTTCTTGAGTCTGATGGAACCAAAGAAGGTTGAGGAAGCCTTATTAGATGAAGACTGGGTTGATGGTATGCAAGAGGAGCTTGGAGAATTCATACGAAACAATGTGTGGACAAAGGTCCCACGTCCCCTGTATAAGACCATCATTGGACTTAAATGGATCTTTCGAAATAAATATGACAAAGATGGGGTAGTGATCAGGAATAAAGCTCGATTAGTTGCTCAAGGCTACAAACAAGAAGAAGGCATTGATTACGATGAAACTTTTGCTCCAGTGGCCAGAATAGAAGCAATTCGTCTCTTCTTAGCATATGTTGCATTCAAAGATTTCATGGTGTATCAAATGGATGTGAAGAGTGCATTTCTGAATGGAGACTTGTAGGAGGAAGTCTATGTCAAGCAGCCTCCAGGTTTTGTTGATCCTAATTTTCCTGATCATGTTTTTAAATTAAACAAAGCATTATATGGTCTCAAACAAGCTCTTAGAGCTTGGTTTGATACTCTGTCTGACTTTCTTCTTAAAAATGATTTTAAAAGAGGTTCCATTGACAAAACATTGTTCATCAAAAAGGAAAATGGTCATGTGATTCTGGTTCAAATATATGTTGATGACATTATATTTGGTTCCACAAATGAAAAGTTGTGTACTTGGTTTTTGTCACACCCCGCTAAAGCGGAAACACGGAATGTGAAGAGCTGGAAAATCTTTACACAGGTCATATTAAACATAACGGTAATTAAGTCATTAAATAAAAAGTAAAAGTGTTTACAAATCCATCCGATCGACCAAGACACGATAATTTAGTACATTGATACATAATTAAAAAGTTTCATTAAAATTCCCAAAACAAATGGCCAAGTCTTTTCCCAATAAGGTTCTCACACGACCGCCTCGACCCGTCCATGCCATGCACGTCATGCTTACACTAATTTCCTGAAACATAAGATAAAGTGTCAACTACGAAAGTAGTGAGTGAGTTACAGTTTATATAGTCGGCGAAAATATAAGTAAAGTATATAAAGTAAGAGTTTCCAAAAAGGAGATTAGCGGAGAAAAGTCGCTTAAAGAATTTATATACTTTAAAGTTTAAGTAACGGGCGAACTGGTGCCCTAAGTTTGTAAAGACCAAATAGAGTCAAATTTAGTAAAATAGTAGAAGCGGATAACAATCGCTAAAAGTTTATAAGTTTATAAGTTTATGAGTTTATGAGTTTATGAGTTTATGAGTTTATGCGTAAGTAACTAATTAGATTTTCTTGTATCAACCTCTTGGCATCTATAACTTAAGTGTTCACACTAATCCGATTATCCAACCGTGTGGCCCCAACTGTGACAACCCGCGAAAATCCAGGTTCACACCGACTAAATTCTTTTAACACCATTACTCAACTTGTATATGTTTTGATTTATTTACGACCGGTAGGTCAACCTATACATAAATGATACTGGTTAACCACGTCAAAAACATATACGGATACCGGGATTAGGTATACGGGATCAAATATTCACATAAAATAAACATTTTTACAACAATAATTCTAGTCCAATATTTCATGCATAAAATCATGATTTATGCATCAACTTTGCATGTATGGAACTTTGCATGCATATATATATATATATATCAAATACACAACTTACACAAAACACCCTAAGCATACAAGGACTTCACTTAGGACCCTAGAGTTTGCAAAAATGACAATTTAAATAATCACCTACAAGTTGTTTGTTTCTTGCTTGACTAGTTAAATGAGTTGGTGGTGTCACATGGGTTTAGTCACTTACACACTTGACCATTTCACTATTGAACTCAATAGACCATACCTCCCATGTGCTAGCACTCATGACTCCACTCTCTCCTTTGGCTATAAATACTAGACCCCTTCCATCCATTTCACTTGCTCATTCACCAACAAGTGAAAAACTCTTCTCCCTCCCTCCTTGCTCTTTAAATTTTGGCCAAGAGAAGAACCAAGAAGAAATCACCAACACACATTCCATACATCAAAAACCTAGTTCTAAGATTTGATCATAAGGAAGAAACATCAAGTCTTGCATTCATATACTCTTAGGTATGTCCTAAAAACTCTCTTCATGCAACATATTTACATACTCATTTGTCATAAAACTTATGCATTTCATACAACAACTTAGCATAAACAAAGAAAAGTTAAGTTATTTTGTTAACCGGAAACTAGCACCGACTTGTAGACACTTTTTAACCATCTTAACCAAATTTTTGGATAAACCATTTTAAACAAAAGATACTTCTATGTTTTATGAAGATTTAGACATAAAAATCATAATTTTTGGATATGTTTAAGTATTTTAAAAGTATTTTACGCAACAACATATGTTTCAGCTACATAAACTGTCTACACGGACTGTTTTTGGGAAATCTGGGAAAACGAACACTAAAACATAATAGGAGACCTTATCTATCTTAAAGTTAACTCAAAAACGAACGTTTCAATATAAGATTCGTTAAAAACGGATAAATATCGAGCAAGATATACCATTTTGAAGTTTGACCTAATTCCTTGACCCCCAAACTGCATACCAGCGGACCTTTTATTAAAACTGGGAAAAATGGTTTTGAATTATGCCATGAGACCTGTGGCATTTGAAAGATAAATAGAATAGTCTACATTTCCATAAAAAGAACACTAAAAACGGATAAACGACCAAGGAGTTATGATATTTTCAAGTTAGCATGTACTTTGAGAAAAACCTTAAAACCTACTGTTAGTATTTCTGTTATAAATATCAGTAGACTTTCAATCTGGTTTCAAGGCCTAAACCATTTGAAAGGTACTTCAAACGTGGTCGTTTCTATATTAAATTCATTAAAATCGGATAAGAAACGTGTGAGATATGTTACTTTAAAGTTGGGTAAAACTTAAAGACACTTGCTGAGTTTTTTATAAACTTTTATAAAAACTAACTTTTAAAACCAACTCGATAATAATAGCGATAACACAATACTAGGGAGCATTGTATGCAATGATTCCATCTCGATATTTCGTAGTGCCGAGCTTGCTGGATTTACGATTTAAAGTGTCCTAGCTCCGCATGCGATTATAGAATGGTCTTGTATATAATGGCCCGAACGGTGTTAGTTTATTATTATCAAACCCGAACCCTAACCCTACCTTATTCATACATATACATACCTTTTCATGTGCATCATTGGACTAGAATATAAAAACCTTAATTCCAAAACTTAATAGGTCAAGGTTAGACCTACCTGATTCTCGGATTTGAGACTCCTACGTGTTGGCTTACACACACTACCTCATTACTTTTAGCTGGCTTGCTAAGGTGAGTTCATAGCCCCGATTTTTACTTGTTTTTATAACTTGGGGTGAGATACATGCTCTTTTACTTATGGACACAAGTACTTAAAACCTTTACTAGTTGCCTAAGTTACCACTAAGCCAAAGGAAATTCCCCTATCATGAATCGTTAGTTAAGGACTTAAGCGCGATTGTATTGGATAGATCTATTAGGGTTTGACAACCCTCACCCAACGGCTAGACGATGTAACCCACGTCTACCACAACTAACTCGTGGACTCGAGTAGGGTGCTTTACTTTTGAAACTATATATGTTATTTGGCTATAACATAGGAACACTTATGGGGTAAGGAACTTTGTTACGCTTCGATGTCATGAGCTTAGGTGCAACTGTAAGACTTTACTTAAACGGAAATCTTGTGGTCCACTTTATTACTAAACTAAACCTATGAATTCACCAACTTTATGTTGACTTAAGCATGTATGTCTCAGGTGCTTAGTCGAAAGGGCTTTCGGCGGAGGGATTTTGGGATATTACAGAGTCGCATATTTCAAACTCACGCTTTTGGGAGATTTCCCTTGCATTACTTATTTTCTTTTAAGTTATGTAATGTAAATCTTTGTTTTGTGAACTCTGGTAACACTTTTCCTTAATCATGTAAAACTCTGATTTTCAATATCAATGAATGTATGTTTTTTTTTAAAACGACTCATATAGAGGTCGTTCGTCTATATATCATTGCTATCTGGGACCCATGAAGTCAACACCTCGAGTCTCGGGAACACGAGATTTGGGGGTGTGACAACAAGAGAATTGAGCACTTCATTTGGGGACTCTCACCCGAGATCAGGGCTATGGCGACGACTAATGAGCCAGCTACGATGCAGCAGGCTGTGAGCTTGGCCAACCGCCTAACCCAGGATTGGATAAGGAATGGAGGAGTGTCAAGGCTGGGAGTAGAGGACGCTAAGGGAAAGCGCAAGGTTGAGGACACATCCGGAAACAAAAGGGAGCGTTTCAACAAGAAGGCCAAGACAGTGAGAAACTATGGAGTAGCCACGACAGAGAATACCGACTATCAGGGAAAGGCGCCAAAATGCGATAGGTGCGGTTATCACCACGGAGGTGACTGTCGATCGTGTACCAACTGCAACCGCCTCGGTCACTGGACTCGACATTGTAAGGCAATGAACGCTGGACCGCAGCAGGCGGGAAGGCAGCAGAATGAAGGACCACGACAAGCCGGGAGGCCACAGCAGAATGATAGGCCTCGACAGGGAGAATGTTATGAGTGCAGTAGTAGGGAACACTACCGAAATGCTTGTCCTAGGCTAAACCCTGCCCGAAACCCAAACCAGAACCGCAATCAAAACCCACCGCAAAACCAGAATCAGAACAATCAGAGGGGAAACGATGGGGGGCAAGGCCGTGGCAGAGCCTTTGTGATTGGTGCTGAAGAAGCAAGAAACGACCCGGGAGGTACATTTATCCTTAACAACTATTATGCCTCAATACTGTTTGACTCAGGCGCGGACAAAAGTTTTGTGTCCTTAGAGTTTAGGCGTTTGATAGCATTAGAAACCGAACCCCTAGGTGAAAAGTTTACGGTAGAATACGCAAATGGGCAGGAATACCAAGCTAGCGACGTAATTAAGAATTGCACAATAACCTTAGCTGACCACTCTTTCGAAATAGATCTAATCCCCATCGAACTTAAGAGCTTTGACGTAGTTGTAGGAATGGATTGGTTGACGATGCGAGACGCGAGGATATTTTGTTTAGATAAAACGGTACGGATGCCATTAGGAGATGGAAAGGAATTGATAGTACAAGGAGATAGGCCTGGCCAAACTTCGAAACTTATATCGGTGATGAAAATGCGCAAGTACTTGAATAAGGGCTGCTTTGCATTGTTAATAAATGGAGGGCAAACAGCAAAAGCAGTAGACCTTAAGGATGTACCGATAGTTAAAGACTATCCGGAAGTATTTCCCGAAGAACTACCTGGACTACCACCTCAGAGGCAAGTAGAGTTTAGAATCGAGGTAATTCCTGGAGCGGCACCGGTGGCAAGGACGCCATATCGACTAGCTCCGACTGAGATGCAGGAATTATCCAACCAAGTTCAGGAATTATTGGATAAAGGATTTATCCGACCAAGCTCATCACCATGGGGAGCGCCGATTCTATTCGTAAAGAAGAAGGATGGATCGTTTCGCATGTGTATCGACTACAAAGAATTGAATAAACTAACCGTCAAGAACCGATATCCTCTTCCACGAATCGACGACCTTTTCGACCAACTCCAAGGCGCAAACTACTTTTCAAAGATTGACTTAAGGTCCGGTACCATCAAGTGTTGGTTTACGATATACCAAAGACCGCATTCCGCACTAGATACGGACACTATGAATTCTTGGTAATGCCATTTGGACTCACGAACGCACCGGCAGTATTCATGGATTTGATGAATAGGGTATGCCGACCGTATCTAGACAAGTTCGTTATTGTATTCATCGACGACATCCTAATCTATTCGCGCAACAAGGAAGATCACGCAGAACATTTAATGCTATTATTGGAATTGCTCAAGGAACAACAGCTCTACGCAAAGTTTTCTAAGTGTGAATTCTGGCTGCGTGAAGTCAAATTTCTCGGTCACGTAGTTAATGGATCTGGAATTCACGTTGATCCATCAAAGATCGAGGCAATAAAGAATTGGGAAACTCTCAAAAGTCCGACAGAAATCCGTCAATTCTTAGGACTAGCTGGGTATTATCGGCGATTCATCCAGGATTTCTCTAAGATAGCTAAACCTCTAACAAAGTTAACCCAAAAGAACGAGAGGTTCAACTGGGGAGATGCTCAAGAACAAGCCTTCAATATTCTGAAAACGAAATTGTGCAACGCTCCGATCTTAACTCTTCCTGAAGGAAACGAAGACTTCGTAGTTTATTGTGACGCATCTAACTTAGGATTAGGCTGTGTATTGATGCAACGAAACAAGGTCATAGCTTACGCATCGCGACAACTTAAGAAACACGAGGTCAATTACGCTACACACGACTTAGAGCTAGGAGCGATAGTTTTTGCCCTTAAGATCTGGAGACATTACCTCTACGGAACCAAATGCACGGTATTCACGGACCATAGGAGTCTGCAACATATACTAGATCAGAAGCTACTCAATATGAGGCAAAGGAGATGGTTGGAACTCCTTAGCGACTACGACTGCGATATTAAGTATCACCCTGGCAAAGCAAACGTCGTAGCAGATGCCCTGAGTAGGAAGGAGAGGCAACAGACGACTCGAGTACATGCATTAGGAATTTACCTTAAACCCGATTTGAGAACGCGCATAGCAAGTGCCCTAGAAGGCAGATAACATAAAGGTCGAAACCCTGCACAATCACGACAAAGACTTTGTGAGGAAGGGCGACGACGTCTATTATTTTAAGGATCGAGCCTGGATTCCTACGACTAACGAATTAAGGAAGACCATTATGGATGAAGCACACAGAACGCGATATTCCATTCACCCAGGGTCAAGCAAGATGTATAAGGACCTCAAGGAACATTATTGGTGGCCTGGAATGAAAAGAGACGTTGCTTTATACGTAGAGAAATGCCTCACTTGCGCGAAAGTGAAGGCCGAGTATCAAAAACCATCTGGATTACTACAGCAACCCGAGATTCCCGAGTGGAAATGGGAACAAATCACAATGGACTTCGTCACAAAGTTACCTCGAACATCAAAGGGTAACGACATGATCTGGGTTATAGTAGACCGACTAACGAAGTCAGCACACTTCATTCCGATTAAGGAAAGTTTTAACCTAGAAAAACTTGTCCAAATATACATCAACGAGGTAGTGACACGTCACGGAATACCCACGTCAATCATCTCGGATAGAGATACTCGCTTCACTTCCAGATTTTGGAAAGCATTCCAAGAGTCGTTTGGCACACGACAAAGCGAGCGCACTATACAAACACTGGAGGACATGCTGAGAGCATGCGTTATCGACTTCGGAGGAAGTTGGGATAACCACTTACCACTGATAGAGTTCTCTTACAATAACAGCTACCATGCTAGCATCAAATGTGCGCCTTTTGAAGCTCTCTACGGAAGGAAATGCCGATCTCCACTGTGTTGGTTGGAACCGGGAGATCGACAACTAATTAGCATGGACGTAGTGCAAGAAATGATTGATAAGATCACCACGATTAAGGAAAGACTCAAGACTGCGAGAAGTCGTCAAAAGAGCTACGCTGATATGCGCAGGAAAGATCTAGAATTTCAAGTCGGCGACAAAGTACTTCTAAAGGTGTCACCTTGGAAAGGTGCAATACGCCGCGGAAAGCGAGGAAACCGAGATATGTGGGACCATTTGAGATACTCGAAAGGATAGGTCCCGTGGCATATCGTTTAGAACTACCGCAAGAGCTTGGTAACATGCATAACACTTTTCATGTTTCGAGATTGAAAAAGTGCCTATCGGACGAAACACTTATCACACCTTTAGAAGAAATACAACTAGACGAGAAGCTACAATTTGTCGAGGAACCGATTGTAATCATAGATCGCGAAACTAAGAAACTAAGGCACAGTAAAATCCCGATAGTGAGGGTACGATGGAACGCAAAGCGAGGCCCCGAATATACCTGGGAACGAGAGGATCAGATGATGCTTAAGTATCCTCATCTCTTCACTTCTCCCACGACGAATACCACAAGTTGAAATTTCGGGACGAAATTCTTTCAACGTGGGGAGAATGTGACAACCGTCTAAACTAAGGTCGAGAACGCTAACCTATAACTTCTATGTGTTTATTTTAGTGCCTGTTATAACTATTTTATGTGCTATGTGGTTACGTAGACATGACTCTTAAGCTAAGCTCGTTGTAACTCACGCAAAACTCTTAAAACGAAAGTTACTCTATTTTAAGCCTTTAAGCGCGGATCGGGATCGGAATCATAAAACAATTTCGGAATCAAATTATATAAGTCCTAACACAAAGAAAACACCTGTTGAACTTTCCTAAGTTCATAACAAATCATACTTAAGAACTTTTAATTAACGAAAAGGTCCAACGAAGCAAAAGCGTAAAAACGAAAATCTGATTTAGGCTGAAAAATCACCCGGTGCGCAGCACCTAGTGTTGAGGTGCGCAGCACCTCACGCCTGGATTCACAAAAATTGCATTTTAGTCCCTATCTCGTTTTTGTAAACCAACACCCAATCAAAACCGACCTTTGGCACATGATTTCTGCATTTTGGGCAGACCACACCCCACTTTTATCATTTCCTTACTCTACCTATTTCTTTTCTTTTTCATTTAACAAAAACACAAACACACACTCAACAATTCTCTCCAAAAACCCTCTCACCACTCTCCATTTCCAGCAACAAAACACAGAGAAAAACACCATTAAAACACACTAAAATCACCATTAAAACGTTCTATTAATCAAGGGTAACAAGGAGCTTGCACCAAGACATCATCTCTACCGTTTTTAAAGCCGAAAACACCACCTAGTCACTCTAAATCATCATCCATACATATTCTTTGGGTAAAAACACTTTCTCCTTACTGATTATACATAAATATCTAATTGCATGTATGATCTAGTAACTAAAAATGAGTTTTGATGAAGTTTTATAACCATTTTTATACAAAAACGGGTTTATAAGAAATGATGCTTAAATCTTTGATTTTATGGTTAAAAGTTACTTATAAACTGATAAAATGATGATTTATAAGGTTTATACCGATTGCATGTCAAGATCTATCACTTACATAAACGATTTTGCAAGAAAAACTCGAAAAGTGGAAGAACAGCAGGGCAGGTGCGCAGCACCTATGCCTAGGTGCGCAGCACCGGCCTGCTGTCCTTCCCGAAAATCGTCGTTTTGGTCGTTTGAAGCTTGGTTACACAATCTGACTTATAAGACTTAATATATATGACTGAGTTTGGATAAAACAATAACATTGGTGACTTGTAATGGACTTGATATGATAAAATGAACATGTTTAAATATGATTATGTGATATATGTGATTGGTGAGCGGGAAAGTGACTTTGGAATTTTTGGAAGTGAAATTTGGGCGCGGAAGCGCTGCCCAAATTTCATTAGAAATTCCAAACCACTTCAGCGACCTAATTATACATATCATATTAATAAAAACGCTAATTTTGGACTTTTGGACTAAAACAAAACGATAACCGCTTCGGACGATTTTCGGACAAATTGGACTTTGACACTTAAGGTTTAACGAAAAACTATCTATTATATTATTACCATAACGTAATAACACTCGAACAAAACTTGGTATTATTAGGCTTTCGGTGATTCCCGACACGCGTTCCGACCGTTCCCGCTTACGATTATCTTCGCAAACAGTGAGTTACAAACCCCTACTTTTAAATGCTTTTAACATACTTTTGGGGTGAAATGCGAGTCTTAGGCTTATACACTACATTTAAGCTGAAGCAAACTATTACAAAACGATTTGATGCTAGAAAACTATTACAAAACGATTTGATGCTAGAAAACTATTACAAAACGATTTGATGCTAGAAAACTATTACAAAACGATTTGATGCTAGAAAACTATTACAAAGCGATTTGATGCTTGAAAACTATCACGATTTGCTAAATTGCCAATGACTTGGCATCGATCGACATGTTGCGGACGTTGTACAACATGTCGTGAGATGCTGCGAAAATCCCATGCACTCCTGCGATACTAGTTGCTATTAATCTCTGGGAGAGGACCGATAGGATTTTATGGATAGCGCTATTAGGGTAGTTGACCCTCACCACAACGACAACAACTGATGGTGCATAAACTTCTAGTGGGTAATTAATAGGTTTAGCAACGCAACGATACGATCATTGGGCAATACTTAGGATTGTCGCATAGTCGCGCTATGTGGTCAATGCCTACAAACACGAATGCTATACTATTTACATTTTCATGTGTTAACTATTTTGACTGCCTTTACTTGTTGCATGGTTATGCAACTACAATATGAAAACTATGTTTTACTTAAACTTTGTAGCTCACTAACTACGTCTCCCGTAGTTAACACTTGACTCGTATTTTCAGGTAACGAGTAAGCTAGCTGATGACTTATGCTTTTGGGGCGAATGACTTCAAGAACGGGATGGGTTTGGGTGGTTTGGTTGAACACCCCATTTTGATTCGGATATGTATTCTACATTTGAAACTACTATGTAAACTTTGATGTAACTTTTATTTAATATAACTTGGCGTTTATCTATATCTTGCTATCGAATGCTATAGCTCTTCACATCCTGTATTCCGCTTTAGCGGGGTGTGACAGCTAGTGAAAATATCCGTTGGAACTGGCTTTGAAACTGAAGGGGGTGGTCCCATACTGAGTACAGGGATATTCGGGAGTGGAATATCTTCTTCAATGCTTGCCACATGTGTCTGTGTGGTAGCAGCAGCGTGTTTCTCCAAGTTTACTACCCTAAGGGGGCTTCGGGTAGACATGGTAGTCAGATCCAGCTCCTGCTCTAGCAGTGGGAGACTGGTCTGATCTACAGCACTGGAGGGGAGTTTAGAACTCTCAGCCTCATGGAATAGTGAATCCATTAGTGCTTGATTTGCTGTGGGGCTTGATGTGAGAGCTTTTTCAAATGAACTTGGTGAGTTCATCAGTTTGGTCGCTTGAGTAGCTAGTACATCAAGATGGGGAGTGGACTGCTCAGACTGAGAGGGGATACTCTCAGACTGAGGTAAAGAAAGAGTGATATCCATACCTGGGTCAGCCTCATCTTGCCCAGCCCCACCCATTTCCACCTCAGCATCTGCTGCAGGGATATTACCCTCAATCTCCCCGTCAATTCTATCAGCTTGGACTTCTGAGTCTGAGGAGTCAGACTCAGTGAGTTCATGATCGATGAAAGGATTTTCAATCCATTGAAGCATAACAGGCGTTAACTCTGCCTCATCCTCAGTGATTTGAATATATGTAAAGATTTTTGGAGTCAGCCTGGGGAGATCACATGTATAAAAGGTTTGATCAAGCTGATCATAAATTTCTTTTCCCAGGGCTTCCTCAAAGCAAAGTGAAAGAACACGAATGAAGGGAACATCATTCGGTCGTTTTGTTTTTAGGGCAAGGGAGAGAATCTCATTAAAAATATAGTTGTGAGAAGGAGATTCTTCGACCCGTTACCATGGAATGAAACAGATGAGTTTCAAACTCATTCATTTGATCCAAACTGCCCGATTTACCCCCCAAACACCTCGTGATCATGGAAAATAAGAACTTCCATTTTCCAGAAAAGAATTTGTATTGTATAACCCCTTGAGTTTCAGGCTGAACAATGAGAGGGAAGGCCTCAGCTCGAGCTTGCTGTTTGGTCCGTCTGGCCTGAAAACCACATTCTCCTGCTTCAGCGAGAGTGGGAAGCAATAAAGTTGCACGAATTGTTTCTTCAGTGATGGTGATTGTCTCGTGACCATCATTATACGTGCCAGTGAGGGCGGTCTTGTCAGCGTTTGCGGTACAGGTATACCAAGATTCACAGAGTACTGGTGGACACATTGTGTTTTCACAGAAGAAAGCGTCGTAGAGGGGATGTGCCTTCATGTATTGAATGAGTTGCTCAAAGCCCCTGTTTCGACGATTGGCGTGAATGTCAGCAGTAGCCACCCTGTTGTTATCTTTGATTTGAACACTGTGTTGAAAGTATGCACCAGGAATCATACGCGATGTAACATGAAGGATCATATTTGCATTCGCCATTAGAGAAAATCAAGCAGAAAATTAGAAATTAAAGAAATTAGGTTAAAATTTGAAATTCAGTTGAATATAAACTAAACGAGCGAAAATTAAGGAACTAAGTTAGGAAAATTTAAATTTAGTCCATGCAAATTGGTCCAAGTTACACATTTGACCCTTGATTGTACAACTTACGCTAAAAAAAAAAAAAAAAAAAAAAAAAAAAAAAAAAAAAAAAAAAAAAAAACTTTAGAAATAAAAGAAGAAAAAAGTAAGAATGAAAGATTTCAAAATATATTTGCTAAAATTACACTCAATCTGGCCACTTGGTCAGACTGAAAATCCTGGAGCTGACTTTTAAGTCAGACTGAAAATGCACAAACTGACTAGGAGGTCAGCTTGAGATTGATGATTTTGACAGACTAAGGATTTAACATGCCTGGTTCTCCTAACAAATAGAAGAACCTGTCCTCACTCAGAGGTTTCGTGAATATGTCTGCCAATTGATCATTAGTTGCTACAAACTCCAGTCTGACCTTTCCTTTCTCCACACAGTCTCGAATGAAATGGTGTCTTATCTCGATGTGTTTGGTCCTGGAATGGAAAACAGGATTCTCAGTGATTTGAATGGCACTCTTGTTGTCACACATGATTGGAGTGTTTTGAATCTTGATTTCAAGAGCAGCCAATTGGTGTTGCATCCACAGCAATTGTGCACAACAGCTCCCTGCAGCCACATACTCAGCTTCAGCGGTGGAAGTTTCCACTGATTTTTGCTTCTTACTAGACCAGCTGACAAGCTTTCCTCCTAGAAGCTGACATCCTCCTGATGTACTTTTCCTGTCAAGTTTACATCCTGCATAATCTGCATCTGTGTAGCCAATTAGTTCAAAACCAGAATCTTTAGGGTACCATAGACCAAGGTTTGGTGTACCCTTAAGATATCTAAAAATTCTTTTGACAGCTTTAAGATGGGATTCCTTGGGGTCAGCTTGATAACGTGCACATAGACATGTAGAAAACATGATATCAGGTCTACTGGTAGTTAAATAAAGTAAATAGCCAATCATTCCTCTATAAGTGGCTTGACAAACTGACTTGCCAGAGGAGTCTTTATGCAATTTATCAGATATGCTCATTGGTGTTTTCATTTCAGAACTTGTTTCAAAACCAAATTTCTTTACTAAATCGTGAACATATTTACTCTGGTTTATGAAAAGGCCATCTTTCTTTTGTTCTACTTGTAGACCCAGAAAGAAAGTAAGTTCTCCCATCATACTCATTCTAGATTCACTACACATGAGTTTTGAAAACTGTGACAACCGTCAAATTTTCAGGTGAATTTCAGTTACTTAATCGGTCCAAACTCTAGTTCTCTTTTATCGTGTTCGTATTGTTCGGTTCGTACTTATTGTGTCTTTTATTTGACGGAACCAATGTCGGAATCAAAAAAATGTAAATCCTAACACCAAATAATCAATACAAGAACTTGACTAAGTTCATAATGGTAACTACAATGATTCTAGTCCCTAACCAATTAACAGAAAACAACAAAACGACAAAAAGCTGGATTTTGGAATTCAGCCGGCGGCTGAAAGTATTCAGCCGGCGGCTGAATCCCGCTGTCCAGCTGGATGGTGACTCATTTTTGCATGTCACACAATTGGCCAACGATTTTTACTCGAATGTTGGGCCATTTACTGCATTTGTTCTTCCCAAACCAGTCCCATACACCCCCCTTTCTCCCTCATTTCACATTTACACTCACAAAACACACACACACTCAACCTTATCTCTCTCATTTCTCTCTATTACCTCAAGAACATAAACACAAAACAGAAACATAGCATCAAAATTCAGTCACTTAAACATCAAAAATCACATACAAATCGTCCTAAGGTCAAAGGGTTTAGAGGAAAAGGTTTAATTCGGGTTTTTCAAGGAGTTTTGGAGCTAAAATCTCGGTCAAACCATCATCTTGCTATTTTCCTTCGGTATAACACCTTCTTTTCACTATTTTTACATATATAATCGGTTGCATGTACAATCTATAAACTGAAAATGTATTCTCCTAAACTTTCAAAACGTTTTCTTAGTTAAAAATGAGTTTTTATGAAAGATCTATGCATTTAACATATAAATCTAAAAGAAAATGGTGTTTTTACTTTAAAATATACATATATATGGATTATATCAGTTTGCATGTCGAATCTAACGGTTAAACAAGCTTGAAATCGTAAAATGGAACAACTTTGAAACTGGCCGAAGCCATTTGGCCGGCGGCTGAAGGAAAACAGCCGACGGCTAAATGTCAGCCGGCGGCTGCTTTCCTCCAGCCGCCGCCAGAATACCCCTGTTCGCTATTTTTGTCGTTTAAAGGTCGTAAACTTAACTTTGAGCTAAAACAGAAAGTACTCGTATTTTTAACCTACTGTTTTGACTAATAATGTGTTGGAAAAGGACTTTTGGACTTGAAAATTTTATGTTAATACTTTAAACGTTGTATTATGTATTATAAAGCGGGAAAGTATTTTGGAAAAATGGACGTAATTTTATTGCGCGGAAGCGCTGCCCAAATTTTACCATAAACGTACCTTAACTTCAGTAACTTAACGTTTCGGGACTAAATATACTTTGACTTTAATCATGGACACATCTTGGACATAATTGTACTTAACGGACTATAAAACATACATGAACCATATAAACATCCCGTAATAATCTTTGGATCAGAATCTAAGTATTATAAATTGAGACCTAAAAATGTTAAATTGGAACTTAACATAACTCAAATTATAATATTATAACTTACACAACTATCCGGTGTTCTAGGTCATTGTGATTCCCGACGCGTTCCGCTTCCTTTGTGCTAGTTCTTGCTTCTTATCTCCGCAAACCGTGAGTTACAACCCCTTGTTTTATATATTTTACATGAATTTGGGGGAAACATAAGATTAATTGCATTTTCAAGCCTTATGAAACAAATTGCAATATATCAAACTTTGACTTTTGATTTATCAAACTTTGACTTTTGACTTATCAAACTTTGACTTTTGACTTATTAAACTTGGACTTATTGAACGACTATTTGAACTCTTATGCGTAAATTATTTGACTTTACTTAGACTTATTGGTCGCTCTCTTTTGACTAAACTAATTATTGATGCTTGTATGCGTATCCAACCCTTGATGGAACTATAACACGTTCTTAAGTGATAGACGACTTACTCTCTTTTAAACAAAACTACTTAGTGCCCGATGACTTTTTAGACTTTGACTTTCACACTATTAACTACTTAGCCGTATAGTAATTATGGGTATCGATACTTAGGAAAGAACCGTTCCTTGCTTAGATGGCAGTCTAAGTACATATTACTAAGTAACTTTTAATTTCCCGTTTGAGAGGCGGGGAGTTGGGGCCGCACGGTTGGATAATCGGATTAGTGTGAACACTTAAGTTATAGATGCCAAGAGGTTGATACAAGAAAATCTAATTAGTTACTTACGCATAAACTCATAAACTCATAAACTCATAAACTTATAAACTTATAAACTTTTAGCGATTGTTATCCGCTTCTACTATTTTACTAAATTTGACTCTATTTGGTCTTTACAAACTTAGGGCACCAGTTCGCCCGTTACTTAAACTTTAAAGTATATAAATTCTTTAAGCGACTTTTCTCCGCTAATCTCCTTTTTGGAAACTCTTACTTTATATACTTTACTTATATTTTCGCCGACTATATAAACTGTAACTCACTCACTACTTTCGTAGTTGACACTTTATCTTATGTTTCAGGAAATTAGTGTAAGCATGACGTGCATGGCATGGACGGGTCGAGTCGGTCGTGTGAGAACCTTATTGGGAAAAGACTTGGCCATTTGTTTTGGGAATTTTAATGAAACTTTTTAATTATGTATCAATGTACTAAATTATCGTGTCTTGGTCGATCGGATGGATTTGTAAACACTTTTACTTTTTATTTAATGACTTAATTACCGTTATGTTTAATATGACATGTGTAAAGATTTTCCAGCTCTTCACATTCCGTGTTTCCGCTTTAGCGGGGTGTGACAGACTTGGTATCAGAGCACAGGTTATAGAGAAAAACGGTTTTAAAAATTTTTCAAAAGTTTTCGAAACCAAACTATAACCAAGACTTTTCGGAAAATCATTTATGGGTCTAAAACTTTAGAGAATTAATTCCGCGATTACATGTTATATTTTTAACTACGCACGGCCTGATCACCCCTGCCTAGTTCAAAATGGATTATGCAAAGACGGAACGTAATTACTATTGTCAACGGTTTTAAGTCAAAAATTCCCGGTAGTGTCTTTTCCCGATTCTCACGCGACTGACCCGTACATGCATTTCATTACACATTTCCTTTATCATTTTTTTTGTGTCTTCTAGTACTCACGAAACTCATTGTTCACAGATTCGTCATGTCTCACTCTTCGCGATCGCTTTCACCGTCACACTCCCAGTCTCGCTCCTTACCTAGGGCCGCGTCGCCTTCCGAGGGCCGTACCGCTTCTGAGAGCCAACGACACCAGACCACCGATCCCACGGAGGACACCTCCATGGCCATCTCGAGCAGCATCGGGTCCAGTCCGAGGGCTGTGCTACCGCCCCCTCCACCGGTACCCGTTGCCGCCACACTTCACTACCGAGGCCCGTGTACCAGACTGACCGCGAGGAAGCAGGTCATCCTCCCGGGTCGTCTGCCAGACAGGATGGCTGCCCGTCAGGAGGGACCATCCCAGCCCGCCCCGTCACACCTACCCTTTGGTAACCCTCCAGAAGTGTCACATACTCGTGTATCGGATTACTACACCTGGGAGCGACAGTTCGAGCGCGAAGAGATGCAGCGCGCCAGAGACGCTGAGGCCGCGAGGCAGAGGATGCCTCCTACCCTTCAACCTCCCCCACCTTCTGCGTTCCTTCACTTGCACCGCGAAGTGCGGGGACTGGCTCAGGAGACTCAGAACCAGGGACACCTCATCAGTGAGGTTACGGACTCTGCACAACGGTTGTCCGAACAGGCATTGCGATTCATCGCATCGACCCGAGCTACGGCCCGTACTGTGCAGCGCCTCATTGGTGTGTGCCTGGTGATGGGCACGTTGATTGTGGTTATGGCAGCCAAGATGTTTCTGGATAGGCGCCATTAGTTGTTTCTTCATTGTATTGTACCTAGTCTGGTCGTAATTTTCTCTTTGTACACGACATAGACTTTTATTATCTTTCTTTTTATGTATTGTGACAGTATTTCTCAGTTCAGTATTTGTACCAACTTTATTATCATTTATGGAATTCTTGTCTTTTATCTTTGTGCTTGTCGTAACTTGTGAATCTTGTGCTTATTACGATCATTACTATTCTACCTCTTAGATCCTAATCTTGCGTGTACTACTTGATCAGTCATCTTAATCTCGTGCTATAACTATCTATGGTCACTTAAATTACATTCTTATCATATTCCATTCGTGCGTTCTAAACTAAATCTGTTCTTCTGATTGTAGAATCATGGCTCCTCGCACTAATGCTAGCATCATTGCCGAGCAAGTTGCGGAAAAGTTGAACGCGGCTATGCCCAATATGATCGCTCAGATCACCGCCGGAATCAACGCCAACGTCAACAATCACCAGCAGCAGCAACAGCAACAACAGCAACAGCAGAACAATCAAAACCAAAATCGGAACCAGAACCAGCACCCGAACCCTCCTCCATGCACCTACAAGAGCTTCATGGCATGCAAGCCGAAAGAGTTCCACGGCACAACTGGTGTTGTAGGTTTGGTCCAATGGTTCGAGAGTATCGAATCGGTCCTACACATCAGCCGATGTGCCGAGGCGAACAAGGTGGAGTACGCGTCCTGCGTATTCCATGGTCGAGCTCTGTCATGGTGGAACACTGTTGTCCAAACCCGTGGACGTGAAAATGCATATGCCCTTCCCTGGAACACCTTCAAGAACTTGCTCATCGAAGAATACTGCCCAAGAGGGGATATTAAGAAGCTCGAGGCTGAGCTGTGGGACCACAAGATGGTCGGAAATGATATTGAGAAATACACTACCCGGTTCCACGAACTCGCCCGACTGGTTCCAAGGCTGGTAACCCCTGAGGAGAACCGGATCGACCTGTACATCTCCGGTCTAGTTCCGGAAATCCGTGGCATGGTCATGTCAGCCGAGCCTCAAACCCTCCAGAGTGCAATCATCCTGGCCCACCGCCTTACCAGCAACCTCCTCACTGCTCCTGGATCCTCCAAAAAGGAGTCAGGTGAGAAGAGGAAGGCCGAGTCAACCCCAAGGAGAAGCGACCGCAACAAGAAGAAGACCCGAAACTATGCCCTGACTGCTTCACCTGCACATGCACCTGCACCAGCACCGCCTACAAAATCTGGGTCTTACACCGGACCACACCCAAAGTGCGACAAGTGCAGTTTTCACCATCTCGGGAACTGCCCAGTATGCCTCAAGTGCCAGAAGGTGGGACACTTTGCCAAGTACTGCCCTGACAAGTCAACTGCTCCGGCCCCGAAACGGATATGCTATGAGTGCGGAAGCGACCAGCACCTCCGCAATGCCTGCCCCAAGCTCAACCGAACTCCACAGAATCAAGGAGGGCAAGGTAGGGGTCGCGCATTCGGACTAACGGCTGAGGAAGCACGTCAGGACCCCAACGCAGTTACTGGTACGTTTTCCCTCAACAATCATTTTGCTTCCGTACTATTCGACTCAGGAGCCGAGAGAAGTTTCATTTCCTTAGAATTTAGACCCCTCATAGAGCTAGAATCTGAAGTTCTTAAGGATAGTTTTACCGTTGAATATGCTAACGGCCAAGAATTTGAAGCTAAGGACATAATCCTAGGGTGTTCACTATGCCTGTCTGACAAAACCTTCCCCATTGATCTAATTCCTATCGAGCTTTCAAGTTTTGACATTATTGTTGGGATGGACTGGCTATCTCGCTTTCGAGCGGAGATCATTTGTTTCGATAAGCTTATTCGTATCCCTCTTTCGGAAAAAGATACTCTCGTCGTTCAGGGAGACAAGCCTAGACGACAACTCCGCATCGTATCTTCCATCAAAATGCGTAAGTACCTTCAGAGGGACTATGACGCATTCCTTGCCCACGTAGTAGAGCGTAAACCTTCTGAGATCCGACTTCAAGATATTCCAGTAGTCAAGGATCATCCCGAAGTCTTTCCCGAGGATTTGTCTGGGCTGCCACCTCAACGACAAGTGGAATTCCGAATAGACCTCATTCCTGACGCAGCACCGGTCGCTAAGACACCGTACCGTCTGGCACCACCCGAAATGCTAGAACTGTCGAAACAGTTACAGGAACTCCTAGACCATGGTCTTATTCGTCCAAGTTCGTCCCCCTGGGGAGCCCCGATCCTCTTCGTCAAAAAGAAAAACGGATCTTTCCGTATGTGTATAGACTATCGAGAACTGAACAAGCTGACCGTCAAGAACCGATACCCTCTTCCGAGGATCGACGACCTCTTCGACCAGTTGCAGGGTGCAACCTACTTTTCCAAGATCGACCTCCGTTCAGGTTATCACCAAGTTCGTGTCAGCGAGACCGACATCCCGAAAACCGCATTTCGCACTCGATACGGCCATTACGAATTCCTTGTCATGCCTTTTGGTCTGACCAACGCACCGGCAGTGTTCATGGACTTAATGAACCGGGTGTGTAGGCCATACCTAGACAAGTTCGTAATCGTATTCATAGACGACATCCTCATCTACTCGAAAAACAAGGAAGATCATGCGAGACACCTTAAGCTCATTTTAGAACTCCTCAAAGATCAGCAATTGTACGCCAAATTCTCGAAGTGTGAATTCTGGCTCCGAGAGGTACATTTCCTTGGTCACGTGGTAAACCAAGAAGGGATTCATGTAGACCCAGCCAAAATTGAAGCGATTGAGAAATGGCAAGCTCCGACAACCCCGACAGAAATCCGTCAGTTCTTAGGATTAGCGGGTTATTACCGAAGATTCATTGAGAATTTCTCAAAAATCGCGAAACCCCTCACCGAACTCACTCAAAAAGATAAGGACTTTATTTGGGGAAAAGATCAGGAGGATTCTTTTCAGAAACTCAAGTACCAATTATGTCACGCACCGATCTTGTCTCTGCCAGAGGGCACGGACAACTTCATAGTGTTTTGCGATGCCTCCCACCAAGGACTTGGGTGCGTCCTAATGCAGAAGGACAGGGTCATCGCCTACGCTTCTAGGCAACTGAAAACCCACGAGCAGAATTATACCACACACGACTTAGAATTGGGAGCCGTCGTGTTTGCTTTGAAAATCTGGAGGCACTACCTGTATGGTACTAAGTGTACGGTCTATACTGACCACAAGAGCCTCCAGCACATTTTAGATCAGAAAATGCTCAACATGAGGCAACGAAGATGGATAGAACTGCTGAGTGACTACGATTGCGAGATCAAATACCACCCGGGTAAAGCAAACGTAGTAGCAGATGCCCTGAGTCGGAAGGAAAGGGTAAGACCATCCCGAGTTCGAGCATTGGGTATTCAGGTTCAGACGAGCCTTCGAATGCAGATTGCAAACGCGCAGCAAGAGGCGTTAAAACCCGAGAACATTAAGGCCGAAACGCTTCATAATCACGAGAAAGAATTCGAACGCAAGTCGGACAAAATTTATTATTTCAAAGGTCGAGCATGGATTCCAAGATCCGAGGATCTTCGCAAACTCATTTTGGACGAGGGCCACCGATCTAGATATTCCATCCATCCGGGATCCGACAAGTTGTACAAGGACCTCCGAGAGTACTATTGGTGGCCGGGCATGAAGAAGGATATCGCCTTGTACGTAGCCAAGTGCCTTACTTGCTCCAAGGTCAAGGCGGAATATCAAAAGCCCTCAGGTCTACTCCAGCAACCGGAAATTCCCATGTGGAAGTGGGAGCAAATTTCTATGGACTTCATCACCAAGTTTCCCCGTACGGCTAAGGGTAACGACACGATTTGGTTAATCGTGGACCGTCTGACCAAATCCGCTCATTTCTTGCCAATTCGGGAAAATTATTCGATGGAGAAGCTCGCTCAAGTCTACATCAATGAGATCGTCTCTCGTCATGGAACTCCGCTCTCCATCATCTCTGATAGGGACAGTCGATTCACCTCCCGATTCTGGAACGTTCTTCAGAAATCCTTAGGTACTCAATTAGACCTCAGCACGGCGTATCACCCTCAGACTGACGGGCAGAGCGAAAGGACGATACAGACACTTGAAGATATGCTGAGAGCATGCGTGGTAGACTTTGGAGGAAGTTGGGACACTCACCTCCCCTTGGTCGAGTTCTCCTACAATAACAGCTACCATGCCAGCATCAAGTGTGCGCCATTCGAGGCTCTCTATGGGCGTAAGTGCCGGTCACCGCTATGCTGGCTAGAGGCTGGCGATCGACAACTTACGAGACTCGATATCGTCCAGGCGACCATTGACAAGATCACCACTATTCGTGAAAGACTGAAGACGTCCCGTACTCGACAGAAGAGCTACGCCGATAGCCGGAGAAAACCCCTCGAGTTCCAGGTTGGCGATCGAGTGCTTCTTAAGGTATCGCCATGGAAAGGGACAGTCCGCTTTGGGAAGCGCGGTAAACTAAGTCCAAGGTACACCGGTCCATTTGAAGTCATTGAACGTATCGGTCCCGTGGCCTATCGTCTCCAGCTTCCTCAGGCTCTCGCGAATGTCCATAACGTGTTCCATGTCTCACACTTGAAAAAGTGTCTGTCTGACGAGACCATCGTTATTCCTCTTGACGAAGTCAAAATCGACAGCAAGTTAAACTTCATCGAGGAACCGCTCGAGGTTGTTGACCGCGAGGTCAAACAACTCAGACAGAGCCGTATTCCGATAATTAAGGTTCGGTGGAATTCTCGACGTGGTCACGAATTCACATGGGAGCGTGAAGACCAATTCCGTCAGAAGTATCCACATCTCTTCGAGAACTCTTCCTCATGATGGGACGCACTAAATTTCGGGACGAAATTTCTTTCAACCCGGGGAGAATGTGACAACCGTCAAATTTTCAGGTGAATTTCAGTTACTTAATCGGTCCAAACTCTAGTTCTCTTTTATCGTGTTCGTATTGTTCGGTTCGTACTTATTGTGTCTTTTATTTGTCGGAACCAATGTCGGAATCAAAAAAATGTAAATCCTAACACCAAATAATCAATACAAGAACTTGACTAAGTTCATAACGGTAACTACAATGATTCTAGTCCCTAACCAATTAAACGGAAAACAACAAAACGTCAAAAAGCTGGATTTTGGAATTCAGCCGGCGGCTGAAAGTATTCAGCAGGCGGCTGAATCCCGCTGTCCAGCTGGATGGTGACTCATTTTTGCATGTCACACAATTGGCCAACGATTTTTACTCGAATGTTGGGCCATTTACTGCATTTGTTCTTCCCAAACCAGTCCCATACACCCCCCTTTCTCCCTCATTTCACATTTACACTCACAAAACACACACACACTCAACCTTATCTCTCTCATTTCTCTCTATTACCTCAAGAACATAAACACAAAACAGAAACATAGCATCAAAAATCAGTCACTTAAACATCAAAAATCACATACAAAGCGTCCTAAGGTCAAAGGGTTTAGAGGAAAAGGTTTAATTCGGGTTTTTCAAGGAGTTTTGGAGCTAAAATCTCGGTCAAACCATCATCTTGCTATTTTCCTTCGGTATAACACCTTCTTTTCACTATTTTTACATATATAATCGGTTGCATGTACAATCTATAAACTGAAAATGTATTCTCCTAAACTTTCAAAACGTTTTCTTAGTTAAAAATGAGTTTTTATGAAAGATCTATGCATTTAACATATAAATCTAAAAGAAAATGGTGTTTTTACTTTAAAATATACATATATATGGATTATATCAGTTTGCACGTCGAATCTAACGGTTAAACAAGCTTGAAATCGTAAAATGGAACAACTTTGAAACTGGCCGAAGCCATTTGGCCGGCGGCTGAAGGAAAACAGCCGACGGCTGCTTTCCTCCAGCCGCCGCCAGAATACCCATGTTCGCTATTTTTGTCGTTTAAGGGTCGTAAACTTAACTTTGAGCTAAAACAGAAAGTACTCGTATTTTTAACCTACTGTTTTGACTAATAATGTGTTGGAAAAGGACTTTTGGACTTGAAAATTTTATGTTAATACTTTAAACGTTGTATTATGTATTATAAAGCGGGAAAGTGTTTTGGAAAAATGGACGTAATTTTATTGCGCGGAAGCGCTGCCCAAATTTTACCATAAACGTACCTTAACTTCAGTAACTTAACGTTTCGGGACTAAATATACTTTGACTTTAATCATGGACACATCTTGGACATAATTGTACTTAACGGACTATAAAACATACATGAACCATATAAACATCCCGTAATAATCTTTGGATCAGAATCTAAGTATTATAAATTGAGACCTAAAAATGTTAAATTGGAACTTAACATAACTCAAATTATAATATTATAACTTACACAACTATCCGGTGTTCTAGGTCATTGTGATTCCCGACGCGTTCCGCTTCCTTTGTGCTAGTTCTTGCTTCTTATCTCCGCAAACCGTGAGTTACAACCCCTTGTTTTATATATTTTACATGAATTTGGGGGAAACATAAGATTAATTGCATTTTCAAGCCTTATGAAACAAATTGCAATATATCAAACTTTGACTTTTGATTTATCAAACTTTGACTTTTGACTTATCAAACTTTGACTTTTGACTTATTAAACTTGGACTTATTGAACGACTATTTGAACTCTTATGCGTAAATTATTTGACTTTACTTAGACTTATTGGTCGCTCTCTTTTGACTAAACTAATTATTGATGCTTGTATGCGTATCCAACCCTTGATGGAACTATAACACGTTCTTAAGTGATAGACGACTTACTCTCTTTTAAACAAAACTACTTAGTGCCCGATGACTTTTTAGACTTTGACTTTCACACTATTAACTACTTAGCCGTATAGTAATTATGGGTATCGATACTTAGGAAAGAACCGTTCCTTGCTTAGATGGCAGTCTAAGTACATATTACTAAGTAACTTTTAATTTCCCGTTTGAGAGGCGGGGAGTTGGTGTCACACCCCCAAATCTCGTATTCCCGAGACTCGAGGTGTTGACTTCATGGGTCCCAGATAGCAATGATATATAGGCGAACGACCTCTATATGAGTCGTTTTTAAAAAAAAAAACATACATTCATTGATATTTAAAATCAGAGTTTTACATGATTAAGGAAAAGTGTTACCAGAGTTCACAAAACAGAGATTTACATTACATAACTGAAAAGAAAATAAGTAATGCAAGGGAAATCTCCCAAAAGCGTGAGTTTGAAATATGCGACTCTGTCATATCCCAATATCCCTCCGTCGAAAGCCCTTTCGACTAAGCACCTGAGACATACATGCTAAAGTCAACATAAAGTTGGTGAATTCATAGGTTTAGTTTAGTAATAAAGTGGACCACAAGATTTCCGTTTAAGTAAAGTCTTACAGTTGCACCTAAGCTCATGACATCGAAGCGTAACAAAGTTCCTTACCCCATAAGTGTTCCTATGTTATAGCCAAATAACATATATAGTTTCAAAAGTAAAGCACCCTACTCGAGTCCACGAGTTAGTTGTGGTAGACGTGGGTTACATCGTCTAGCCGTTGGGTGAGGGTTGTCAAACCCTAATAGATCTATCCAATACAATCGCGCTTAAGTCCTTAACTAACGATTCATGATAGGGGAATTTCCTTTGGCTTAGTGGTAACTTAGGCAACTAGTAAAGGTTTTAAGTACTTGTGTCCATAAGTAAAAGAGCATGTATCTCACCCCAAGTATGTTATAAAAACAAGTAAAAAGCGGGGCTATGAACTCACCTTAGCAAGCCAGCTAAAAGTAATGAGGCAGTGTGTGTAAGCCAACACGTAGGAGTCTCAAATCCGAGAATCAGGTAGGTCTAACCTTGACCTATTAAGTTTTGGAATTAGGGTTTTTATATTCTAGTCCAATGCACATGAAAAGGTATGTATATGTATGAATAAGGTAGGGTTAGGGTTCGGGTTTGATAATAATAAACTAACACCGTTCGGGCCATTATATACAAGACCATTCTATAATCGCATGCGGAGCTAGGACACTTTAAATCGTAAATCCAGCAAGCTCGGCACTACGAAATATCGAGATGGAATCATTGCATACAATCCTCCCTAGTATTGTGTTATCGCTATTATTATCGAGTTGGTTTTAAAAGTTAGTTTTTATAAAAGTTTATAAAAACTCAGCAAGTGTCTTTAAGTTTTACCCAACTTTAAAGTAACATATCTCACACGTTTCTTATCCGATTTTAATGAATTTTATATAGAAACGACCACGTTTGAAGTACCTTTCAAATGGTTTAGGCCTTGAAACAAGATTGAAAGTCTACTGATATTTATAACAGAAATACTAACAGTAGGTTTTAAGGTTTTCTCAAAGTACATGCTAACTTGAAAATATCATAACTCCTTGGTCGTTTATCCGTTTTTAGTGTTCTTTTTATGGAAATGTAGACATTTGATTTATCTTTCAAATGCCACAGGTCTCATGTCATAATTCAAAACCATTTTTCCCAGTTTTAATAAAAGGTCCGCTGGTATGCAGTTTGGGGGTCAAGGAATTAGGTCAAACTTCAAAATGGTATATCTTGCTCGATATTTATCCGTTTTTAACGAATCTTATATTGAAACGTTCGTTTTTGAGTTAACTTTAACATAGCTGAGGTCTCCTATTATGTTTTAGTGTTCGTTTTCCCAGATTTCCCAAAAACAGTCCGTGTAGACAGTTTATGTAGCTGAAACGTATGTTGTTGCGTAAAATACTTTTAAAATACTTAAACATATCCAAAAATTATGATTTTTATGTCTAAATCTTCATAAAACATAGAAGTATCTTTTGTTTAAAATGGTTTATCCAAAAAATTTGGTTAAGATGGTTAAAAAGTGTCTACAAGTCGGTGTTAGTTTCCGGTTAACAAAATAACTTAACTTTTCTTTGTTTATGCTAAGTTGTTGTATGAAATGCATAAGTTTTATGACAAATGAGTATGTAAATATGTTGCATGAAGAGAGTTTTTAGGACATACCTAAGAGTATATGAATGCAAGACTTGATGTTTCTTCCTTATGATCAAATCTTAGAACTAGGTTTTTGATGTATGGAATGTGTGTTGGTGATTTCTTCTTGGTTCTTCTCTTGGCCAAAATTTAAAGAGCAAGGAGGGAGGGAGAAGAGTTTTTCACTTGTTGGTGAATGAGCAAGTGAAATGGATGGAAGGGGTCTAGTATTTATAGCCAAAGGAGAGAGTGGAGTCATGAGTGCTAGCACATGGGAGGTATGGTCTATTGAGTTCAATAGTGAAATGGTCAAGTGTGTAAGTGACTAAACCCATGTGACACCACCAACTCATTTAACTAGTCAAGCAAGAAACAAACAACTTGTAGGTGATTATTTAAATTGTCATTTTTGCAAACTCTAGGGTCCTAAGTGAAGTCCTTGTATGCTTAGGGTGTTTTGTGTAAGTTGTGTATTTGATATATATATATATATGCATGCAAAGTTCCATACATGCAAAGTTGATGCATAAATCATGATTTTATGCATGAAATATTGGACTAGAATTATTGTTGTAAAAATGTTTATTTTATGTGAATATTTGATCCCGTATACCTAATCCCGGTATCCGTATATGTTTTTGACGTGGTTAACCAGTATCATTTATGTATAGGTTGACCTACCGGTCGTAAATAAATCAAAACATATACAAGTTGAGTAATGGTGTTAAAAGAATTTAGTCGGTGTGAACCTGGATTTTCGCGGGTTGTCACAGTCTCCCCTTGTTATGGAAATTTCGTCCCGAAATTTAGTTGGTTTGTTCTGGAGGTTGGGTGTCTGAGAAGAGATGAGGGTACTTGAGTTTCATCTGGTCCTCTCGTTCCCAAGTGAATTCAGGTCCTCGGCGGGAGTTCCATCGAACCTGTACGATAGGTATTCGACTCTGTCGACGTTGTTTGATCTCACGATCCATGATTTCGATGGGTTGTTCGATGAAGTTTAATTTGGTGTCAATCTGAAGTTCCTCTTGTGGGATTATTAGAGTTTCATCCGACAAGCACTTCTTCAGATTACTGACGTGGAAAGTGTTATGTACTCCGTCTAGTACTTGTGGTAAGTCGAGTTGGTAAGCTACCGGTCCAATTCTTTCCAGAATTTTGAAGGGTCCGATGTATCGGGGGTTTAGTTTTCCTCGCTTTCCGAAGCGAATGGTGCCTTTCCATGGTGAGACTTTGAGCATCACCTTGTCTCCAACTTGGAATTCTAGTGGCTTACGCCTTCGGTCTGCGTAACTCTTCTGTCGGCTGCGCGCCGTTCGGAGTCTCTCCTGAATTTTCACAATCTTTTCTGTGGTCTCGTGAAGAATATCTGGACCAATAAGTTGGCTATCCCCAACTTCGATCCAAAATACAGGTGATCGGCACTTTCGTCCGTAAAGTGCCTCAAATGGTGCAGTCTTGATGCTGGTGTGATAACTGTTGTTGTAGGAGAATTCCGCTAAGGGCAAGTGTAAGTCCCATCGCTTTCCAAAATCGATCACACATGCTCTTAACATATCCTCTAACGTTTGGATCGTTCTTTCACTTTGGCCGTCGGTTTGTGGGTGATATGCAGTGCTCATATCCAGACGCGTTCCTAGAGCCTTTTGCAATGATTGCCAGAATCTAGATGTGAAACGACTATCTCTATCAGATATGATCGAAACAGGAACCCCATGCCTAGAGACGACTTCCTTAAGGTATAACCGTGTTAATTTTTCCATTTTGTCTGTCTCTTTGATGGGTAGAAAATGCGCGGACTTTGTTAGACGATCAACTATTACCCAGATAGTGTCGTAACCGTCCGGGGTTTTGGGTAGCTTTGTGATGAAGTCCATTGCTATTCCTTCCCATTTCCATTGAGGTATCTCGGGTTGTATTAATAATCCAGAAGGTTTTTGGTATTCAACCTTTACTTTTGAGCATGTTAAACATTTGCTCACAAAAGTAGCGATCTCCGATTTCATATTTGGCCACCAGTACAGCATCTTGAGGTCTTGGTACATTTTGTCCGATCCGGGATGTATGGAGTACTTGGAGTTGTGTGATTCTTTCATGATTAACTCTCTTAATCCTCCAAAGCGGGGTAACCAACTTCTGTCCTCAAAACGTTTGGTTCCATTGCTTTTGGTTTTGAATGATTTGTCCATACCTCGCAGGTTTTCGTTCTTTATGTTTTCGTCTTTAAGGGCTTCGATTTGAGCATCGCGGATTTGTGTGGGTAGATTCGATTGAATCGTCATAACCAAAGCTCGAACTCGTAATGGTTTAGCTCGCTCCTTTCGGCTTAGAGCGTCTGCCACTACGTTGGCTTTTCCAGGATGGTAACGGATGTCACAATCGTAATCACTAAGTAGTTCGATCCAACGACGCTGCCTCATGTTCAATTCTTTTTGATCAAAAATGTGTTGCAGACTCTTGTGATCTGTGAACACTGTACACTTAGTGCCGTATAAATAGTGTCTCCAGATCTTGAGTGCGAACACTACAGCTCCTAACTCTAAGTCATGTGTTGTGTAGTTTTCTTCGTGAGTTTTGAGCTGTCGTGAGGCGTAGGCGATAACCTTTTCCCTTTGCATTAACACACAACCTAATCCTTTGTGTGATGCGTCGCAATATACCACAAAATCTTCTGTTCCCTCGGGCAATGATAGAATCGGTGCACTACAAAGCTTCTGCTTCAATAGTTGGAATGCTGAGTCTTGTTCTTCACCCCAAACGAACTTCTCAGTTTTCTGCGTCAACCTCGTCAAGGCTTTAGCTATTTTGGAGAAATTTTCGATGAAGCGTCGGTAATAACCGGCAAGACCTAAGAATTGGCGTATTTCCGTTGCGGTTCTAGGGACAGCCCAATCCTTAATAGATTCAATTTTCGATGAAGCGTCGGTAATAGCCGGCAATCCTTAATGTGAATATTTGATC